>SZWC01004508.1:6995-49333 GCA_023375785.1 Penium margaritaceum | reverse complement strand
TTTTTCATTCATTCTCCATTTAATATTCGTTATATAACATATGAATAGTTCAAAACTAGAATATTTATCAAAAACTTGGATAATATAATGATTAAAATAGTGTTGAAATGTCTCCATAGGTTTTTAGCAAAATCATTTCACAAGTAATGAAATATTTCGATGTAAACGATTATTCATTCATAAAATTGTTCTTTCAATCTTCACTTTAAATTTAAACGCTTATAAATGAAGCCAGGTTTCATTACCAGGTGATTTCCTTCCTGAAGTGACCGCTCCCTTCGTTTCCCACCTTGCAAACCTGCAACCAGTGGTTAACAAAAAGAAAACCGGATCAAGTCGTTCTCAGCTCCGGCTGTGTGAATTGTTGCACTCATTTTGGTGCTTTGTCCTTGAGCGCTGATTCTTTCTCCTGAAGAAAAACGCCTATTCGGACAAAAAGGACAACTGTACAGACAGCAAAGGCTTGTCCTCTCTCGCTAGCGCACGTTTGTCCTATCCTCAACAGTCCTCGGTCAAGAGTCCACTTGAGTTTCCCTTCTGAAGTACCCTAATACGTCACCTGGTTCGCGAGACTGCGGTGCGGCGGATTGCTGACGCGCTTTAAGTCCTGAAAGTTAAAAGACGTGCATCTACGCTTGGTCGCTGTTCGCTGACGCGGATTAGGACTTCACTGATTCCACAATGGACGAAGTTTCCCGTACAGCAGTGCCTTGAGAACAGGACTCGGAGCACAGGGGCGATCGTTGGGTGGGGTTCGCTGTGCGGCAACCTTAGGACAAGGCGGACACTGGCGAGCTGCGTAGTGAGGTCTGGCAACGAATCCCCTGGACACTGCAATCGTTCGGTCCACCTTTGGGCTCGGCAGCGTTGTCAGCGCGCACGTTTCCTTTCTAGGCAAGAAAACGAGCCCCTCCTCCATCAGGATACCGGACACCGACGGGCTTGGGTTAAGGCGAAGTTGATTTTTTTTTTTTGGCTTACGCCACAGAGGTGGAAACCTACGCCTGCACCTTTCAGTGTGAACTTAACAGACAAGCTGTTGTTCCACGTAGGAGAGGACCACCCCCCAACCGGGCTTATATCACCCACTTCCAACACGAGAAAAATTCCAAGAGCGTCAACTGATGACGCCATCCACTCTGTTTTACGAAACGGGGGCTCAAACCCACCCCGTTCCAGCCGTCGCCACAAAGCGTTCGGTGAGGCTGGATGTCGTTGGAATGCGTAGTCGGGGCTCCTCAATGATCGATTTCAGCGATGACCAGCAACTCCTGTCCGCGGGGTTTTCGCCTTACAGTTGTCTAGGTCGTTTGGCTTGCCACTCAACGTTGATCCGTCCGGATGAACTTCTTGCGTTCCTCCTCTTACGATCTTGGCGGGCCCCACATAGAACATGAGTGACTGAATGGAATCGGCTCAACAACCCCCGTCTCCACCAATCATGTGCAAACATCGTTCGTTTGGAACCTCGACGTGCGTCCACGCTCGGGAAGAGACACTCCGGACCTGACCGGCTGCAACGGTGTTCTGACCGGCAATGATGATGACTGTTCATCGACGTGAAGTTTTGTGGACTTCTGAAGTCCTTCAACAAAATGTGCAACGAGCTATCCGATAGCGTTCAATGACGGATTTCAGCGACAACCAGCCGCACCCGTTATATGGCGAGGCCACCATCCAAATCCTCCACCAAGCGGCACAGGTATCGCCACTGTCAGCCGAATGAAGTAACGGCTGGAAAGAGGACCCCACCCATGCCTCCACTTGCCAATGGGGTATTTGGCCCTGAACCGACGCCCTGCTACTGCTCGTGATTCTCACATTACTTGGCGGGCTGGGAAAGGTCATTTTATTCGTTTGGCCATGTTTTTGAGGATCCTTCGAAAACTGGCCGCGGCTCGGAGTCGTCATCTATATTGGCCATAAAGTGTCGCTCGCTATCAGATTTGGCCATAATCGACCGCGCTCCGCAGCCTCCCTTACTGTTATAGCCATATTCAAGCGCGCGCCGGCTCCTCCTTTCAAATTTGGCCATGAAGACGGCCGACGGAAAAAGTATCTCGCGAGAGAGTGATATTGACAAAAAAGCCCCCTAACCACTCGGTGATCTCCTAAAGCCTTCCCTAACATTGATAGTTCCAAAAATGGACATGAAGGGCGAAGTATTAACCTTGTAGCACGCTCTAAGAAATGAAGTACAACCACAATGATAAGGGAAATAAAAACTATAGTAACAATTTTGAGGGAATAAAATCATCTTAATTAATGTAATTAATGATTGAAAATCGAAACATAATTACTCGCCCTGAGAGGGTTACAAAAATTGGTGAACTAATATTATTTTTAAGTAAACTAAAAAATGATTCAAATAAATAATTTAAGTTTGATTATGTATCATTTCATACATTTCTTTTAGTTTTATTTGTCTTTATTATGACTTTTTGGCTTTCATCTAGAAAAAAAATAAATACCCATTAAAGCACATTATCTTGTATTATAAAGGAACTTTAATTCTAAAGTCTTCATTCAAAATTAAGAAAACTAAGTAAATATGTTTAATGCAACGTAATTTGCGTGATATCAATAACAATAAGCACATGGAGNGCATGCGTTAGGGGAAAAGAAAAACGCTGTAAAGGACTTCAAAAGTTTCGAACGCGGGCATTTCATCATACGATTCGACACCTACCTACTACGCCATGAATCACACAAAGATGTGTAAGACAAAAATTGTTTAAACACACAAATTACGGGCAACGGGCGAGGGCTATCATATGACCGCTACTGTTTTTTTTTCCTCTTTCTCTTTCTCCTCACAGAAGTTTTGTCCAACAATTGAACGAACCAGGTGCGAACATGTGCTACATAACTATGAAAATTACAGTTATGTGAATGTTAAAAATTATTTCAAAGTTTCAAGTACGAAAAACATGATGTTTCCCGCACAATAGTGATTGTTATTTCATTCTACTCTTTAAAAATTAGTTTCTACTTTCCTTCTCATATGAAATTGTACGATTAGGCATGTAGATTTATTTTTTAATACTAGTTTTGTTGTGAGTTTCCTAGTAGAGGATATGGAGCAATGTCATAAGAATGTCAATGTTGTATGTGTTTATGACAAAGGTAAAATGGACAACAATTTTTCATTCATTCTCCATTTAATATTCGTTATATAACATATGAATAGTTCAAAACTAGAATATTTATCAAAAACTTGGATAATATAATGATTAAAATAGTGTTGAAATGTCTCCATAGGTTTTTAGCAAAATCATTTCACAAGTAATGAAATATTTCGATGTAAACGATTATTCATTCATAAAATTGTTCTTTCAATCTTCACTTTAAATTTAAACGCTTATAAATGAAGCCAGGTTTCATTACCAGGTGATTTCCTTCCTGAAGTGACCGCTCCCTTCGTTTCCCACCTTGCAAACCTGCAACCAGTGGTTAACAAAAAGAAAACCGGATCAAGTCGTTCTCAGCTCCGGCTGTGTGAATTGTTGCACTCATTTTGGTGCTTTGTCCTTGAGCGCTGATTCTTTCTCCTGAAGAAAAACGCCTATTCGGACAAAAAGGACAACTGTACAGACAGCAAAGGCTTGTCCTCTCTCGCTAGCGCACGTTTGTCCTATCCTCAACAGTCCTCGGTCAAGAGTCCACTTGAGTTTCCCTTCTGAAGTACCCTAATACGTCACCTGGTTCGCGAGACTGCGGTGCGGCGGATTGCTGACGCGCTTTAAGTCCTGAAAGTTAAAAGACGTGCATCTACGCTTGGTCGCTGTTCGCTGACGCGGATTAGGACTTCACTGATTCCACAATGGACGAAGTTTCCCGTACAGCAGTGCCTTGAGAACAGGACTCGGAGCACAGGGGCGATCGTTGGGTGGGGTTCGCTGTGCGGCAACCTTAGGACAAGGCGGACACTGGCGAGCTGCGTAGTGAGGTCTGGCAACGAATCCNCGATTTCAGCGATGACCAGCAACTCCTGTCCGCGGGGTTTTCGCCTTACAGTTGTCTAGGTCGTTTGGCTTGCCACTCAACGTTGATCCGTCCGGATGAACTTCTTGCGTTCCTCCTCTTACGATCTTGGCGGGCCCCACATAGAACATGAGTGACTGAATGGAATCGGCTCAACAACCCCCGTCTCCACCAATCATGTGCAAACATCGTTCGTTTGGAACCTCGACGTGCGTCCACGCTCGGGAAGAGACACTCCGGACCTGACCGGCTGCAACGGTGTTCTGACCGGCAATGATGATGACTGTTCATCGACGTGAAGTTTTGTGGACTTCTGAAGTCCTTCAACAAAATGTGCAACGAGCTATCCGATAGCGTTCAATGACGGATTTCAGCGACAACCAGCCGCACCCGTTATATGGCGAGGCCACCATCCAAATCCTCCACCAAGCGGCACAGGTATCGCCACTGTCAGCCGAATGAAGTAACGGCTGGAAAGAGGACCCCACCCATGCCTCCACTTGCCAATGGGGTATTTGGCCCTGAACCGACGCCCTGCTACTGCTCGTGATTCTCACATTACTTGGCGGGCTGGGAAAGGTCATTTTATTCGTTTGGCCATGTTTTTGAGGATCCTTCGAAAACTGGCCGCGGCTCGGAGTCGTCATCTATATTGGCCATAAAGTGTCGCTCGCTATCAGATTTGGCCATAATCGACCGCGCTCCGCAGCCTCCCTTACTGTTATAGCCATATTCAAGCGCGCGCCGGCTCCTCCTTTCAAATTTGGCCATGAAGACGGCCGACGGAAAAAGTATCTCGCGAGAGAGTGATATTGACAAAAAAGCCCCCTAACCACTCGGTGATCTCCTAAAGCCTTCCCTAACATTGATAGTTCCAAAAATGGACATGAAGGGCGAAGTATTAACCTTGTAGCACGCTCTAAGAAATGAAGTACAACCACAATGATAAGGGAAATAAAAACTATAGTAACAATTTTGAGGGAATAAAATCATCTTAATTAATGTAATTAATGATTGAAAATCGAAACATAATTACTCGCCCTGAGAGGGTTACAAAAATTGGTGAACTAATATTATTTTTAAGTAAACTAAAAAATGATTCAAATAAATAATTTAAGTTTGATTATGTATCATTTCATACATTTCTTTTAGTTTTATTTGTCTTTATTATGACTTTTTGGCTTTCATCTAGAAAAAAAATAAATACCCATTAAAGCACATTATCTTGTATTATAAAGGAACTTTAATTCTAAAGTCTTCATTCAAAATTAAGAAAACTAAGTAAATATGTTTAATGCAACGTAATTTGCGTGATATCAATAACAATAAGCACATGGAGAGGCATAATTAGTGCTTGAAACCATGATCATGTAAGACTTTCCATAATCAAATACTAATAGAAGAATTTTATACATGATTTTTCACCTTTTATGTGGCAATAATTATTAATTAAACGCAATGATCTCATTCAACCATAAAAAAGTTATTATAAAATTTTCTTTAATAATATATTCCTTTAATAAATAATAACTGTTCATAAGTTGGAAACGTCCAGATAATCTAAACAAATTCTTGAATTATAATGGAATTTAATAATATAATAAACTTTCTTTAAGAAAAACTTTCAACACATTTTTTCATTTCATTCATTATTTAACATTTTAAGACCTTGATTAGCCATAAATATAAAATCATGGAATAATTTATTGTGTGAAAATTCAATCATATTTGGAGCTTTGAATAACAATGAAATGAATGATTTCATGAATTCATAATTTAATGTTTTTCATAAATTTAAATAATTTTTATTTTAATAGATATTATTAGATCTTTATTTGTATTTAAATCTTAGTTGGATTATATTGGTGATTTTTTGTAGTAAATCCTATTTTGATGTGATACGTACGTATTCAGAATCCGAATTTTCATGAAAATGTTTTAAAAATTCAATCGTAGCTTGAATTTGAATTTTCATTATTTTGTTTGTTTTGGTCATTATCTTTCTTCATTTGATTATTCTATGGAGGGCGAGTACTTATACTTAGATTTCAATTAAGTATCATAGTAATTAGCATGCTTTATATTCCATTCAAATTATTACTATAGTTTAATTCTCCTTATCATTGTGGTTGTACTTCATTACTTGGAGCGTGCTACAAGGTTAATATTTCGCCCATCATGTCCATGTTTGGGACTATCAGTATTAGGAGAGGCTTTAGGAGTTCATCGAGTGGTTACGGGGCTTCTTTTGTCAATATCTCTCTCTCGCGAGATCCTTTTTCCGTCGGCCGTCTTCATGGCCAAATTTGAAAGGAGGAGCCGGCGCGCGCTTGAATATGGCTAAAAATCTAAGGGAGGCTGCGGAGCGCGGTCGATTATGGCCAAATCTAATAGCGAGCGACACTTTATGGCCAATATAGATGACGACTCCGAGCCGCAGCCAGTTTTTGAAGGATCCTCAAAAACATGGCCAAACGAAAAAAATGACCGCTGGGAAAGGACATCTTTTATCGTTTGGCCATGTTTTTGAGGATCCTTCGAAAAATGGCCACGGCTAGAAGTCGTCATCTAACACTTACGCCCTCAAAATCCCACTCACCCTTGTCATAAATCCGGTTCTCTTCCGTGTAACAACAAGCCATGAACTTCGTCATCATGTCAGAGAAGTGCTCGCTCAAATATACAATTTTCAATGCAAACTCACGGATCTTCTCGTACTCAAAATTGCATCATTTGGAATCCTTTACCATATGTAACACCACCATGTTCTAGATTGGATTTAAAATCAGATTTTTGTTACACACGTTTTTTGAGAAAAAAAACGGACATAACTTTTGGATCTCACACGGCGTAGCATCATTATTGCATTTAAAACTCCTTACAAACTGTGCATCAATCAGCTTGCTAAAGTTGGAATGTTTTGTATATGTAGAATACAACCATCATGACATGTTTAATCATCAAAACAAAACTCTTACAACTTGGTTTACTAATGCCTCATTGAGTGCTACATGAAGATTTGCATGCACTCCTTGTATTTGTTACGAAATAAATGCCTCGTATATGAATTCCACCACTTTGAGTCTCTTAGACAATCCAAAATGACTACCTTTCATTGTTTAAGGATTGTTCTTGTTCCATTAATGGGATTCATACCCAAGTTGTGGTTATACGCATGCAACGCCTTGTGTTGAATAAAATAAAAAAATTATTGTATAACTTCCTTGCCTCAAATAGTTCAATTTTGATGGTTAACATTGTTTCCATTGGATGGAAGGGATCCATGCGCAATGCATGGATGTTTAGAGAGTCTCTTTTTAGAGACCAGAGCTTGTTTTCTTGTAATTTTTTGCTTGCATATGCGGCAATTCCACATGGTCTTGGGCAAATTCCACCATCTCTAATCATAAGGTACATTGGAAGAGGCTTAAAACAGGATATATTTGACGGTGAAATGCAAAAATATGTTGTGCAATAGCCACATATATGGAATATCTTGCATCAAAGGAGCTTTTGTTTTTCTAAAATTACACTTTCACATTTCAAAAGCTATTCCATTTAATGAGATATGGTTCAAAAAAACATGATCTTACCTTGCTAAAGAACACATACCATGATCTAGGATACATGATATGTTTATATTTTAATTATAGTTGGATTAGTTTCACATAACATTAGTGAGGAAATTATTTTGTGTAATAGACCCAATAGGGAACATCATGTTACAATGTCTACTTAAAACAAGAGTTATGACATCCAAGATGCGATGATGACCAAACATATAACACATGGTAATAATAAAATTAGAAATTTTAAATTCTAAGAAAACTTTATTAACCACATCCTTATGGTTACAGATGGAAGCATTAATAATTCAATGAAACTGAATGGAGTTAATTTCTAAAATCTACCGTAATGGCCAGGTACTCTTACACATGCAAAATTTTTCCTTACTCTTGAAAGATGCTTCTTACATATTTTCCCTTTTTCTCACCACTAGATGCTTCCTTTCATCAACTCGCTGGTCTTTGATGTCATCTTTCTCCCCCAACCTATGGTTAGTTATGTGGTTAATCTGCATTAAACTTTGTAACCAAAATGTTCTCATTTTAAGAGCATTCATTCCATGATCCGAGTAGCAACACGAGTCATAGATCATCTCATCCTTTGGGAATGTCTATCGACTTGAGTTTGTCTTCATGTACCTATTAGTTTTTCTCTATATCGTACACTGCCATTGCCCATTAATTTTCAAGAATATCATTATAAATGATTTATGTTAGAATTGTACTGTTAAAACATATTTTAACTATTTTTAGAATATGTATCGGACCTTAGGACCGATCAAAATACTCTTATCAAGTAAGTTTTAGAAAACCCCAAGAGCATCGTCTAAATCACAAGCATGCTCTCCAACTAAATAATCACAAATATGAGGTTATTTTTGTAACTTTGTAACATGAAATGAAACCGTTTTTTTCCTTCTATTGTAAGAGATGGAGTCCCCTCAATTGTGTTCATTATTCATATTCATGTTTTTTTATCTTGTAAGAGAAATTGGATCTGATTTCTACTCTTTGTATTTATGTAAATTTTGTTTCTAATTCACCATAATGTTGAAACCTTCTTTAACTAATGAAAATCTAGAATATCATTAACTTGATCTTATGAAACTTTATTAAATGGAATCACTATACACAATTCATTCGGCTACCCCTTGTTTCACAAAACTCAACAAAATATTCTTACTCTTGCATAAACATTTCTTTCTTGTTTGGTTTTTGAAGCGTGTAGCGGCAAAGTTACCACATGCCTTTATGTAGCAAAGGGGTCCTTGTTGATGTCCAGGACATGTGTGCACAGAAAGCAAATCGTTTACTCCAAAAGTAAAGTGACTTTGATTGAATGTTTAGATGAAAACAATATCAAGTACAGGTATGGCATAAGATAACAATAGCAAATCATACCTCACTTCAATGTTTTGACACAACCTTCCTTTTCTTAGTGCACAACACCTTGCTAGGCCAAAAATGCATTTGTTGAAAAGGTCTCAACGCGGTCACCACAATACTTACAACTGAAGTGGCCTTCAAATTATGAAGGCATTCTACTCTCCACACTTGTAGATACTAAAAGATTAACACGGTTGTAAGTGGACTTTGAACCCTCTTAGTTAAGCTGGTAGAGTGCTGCTAGGCTTACCGGGTTGATAGAGGGTAACTTCAAGAGATTGTGTCCAGACTAAATGAGCATTTAAAAAAAGAGCTCACAGTAGACATGAAATCTACGATCAACACATAGACACAACTCCTGGCTCGAAGATGAGCAATTTTTAGAGAGGTAGCTCTAATAAGAAAGCTATTTAGAATTTGAAATGGTCTGACCAAATCTTCTAGGTATTCAACCCTTTAGGAAGAAGGCTGCCAAGCTAACATGGGTACGAAGGTGAGAGGGCTGTAATGGAGTTATGATCTGAGGCATTGTGTGGAAAATTAAATTGTTGGTGTAATTACTAAGGCATGGCATGGAGTTACTTATGGAGTTTTTTTATTGTTTCTTGACGATATATATCCACACTGTTTTTTTGTGGGATACTTCCATGTGGACCTCCTCCTTTGTGCTTTCAAGAACCTTCCTCCTACAAGGCTATAGCTTCCTCCTCAATCTTTCCCAATTCAAAGCATGCATCTTCCTCCTCTACAAACCCCTACGTGTATGTAGTTGCTAACCTAGGAAGGGCCTCTCATCTAGCTCTGCGCGCTACTTCTAAGTGGTGCTTTCAAAAATTCATGCAATGCATCTTTGTGTATCTTTGAGTTGTCTCCACTTAAAACGTTTTTTGCTGCATCAAAGTCTTTGCGATGTTGTCCCTCACATGTAGGGCGTGTTGTAGAAGAGGAGACGTTCCAAAGGGGAAATGTCACAAAGGGCCAAGGTAGAGACTTTGCTCTCACTCCTAACCCTCCATGTGCTACACTACCTAGTATCTACCACTCATTCTATCTAGAAAATCAATAGATAAATAAGTCACATGCCTCAGCTGCCCCATGGTAGTTGTTATTTAACAATATGGTTCAGCATTAGTAAAACTAGCAGTCAATGACTTCGCACAATTAGGGAATTTTGGTTGAACAAGGTGCACAGAAGGGCTTGTGTTGATGTGGCACATCAACACCAGAAAACAAAAGAGTGTACCAGAAAGCTTACATGATAGGAGCTTAATAGAAAAAGGAAAAAGGAACCATAGAGCTCTGTCCAATGTTGATCCACTTTGATCTTTGGTTTAAGACTTTCAAATATTTGGGTATGGTGACAAAGACCAAGATCGTTGGCACTCTTTGTAAAAACAAGATCAACAGTGTAATGAAGCGAGAAGGATGCAAGAAGGAGAGAGAACAAAGGACATGTAGTGAAAAATTGTCTGTCGGAGTCAAGAGATGCTTTGTCTTGTTCCTTGCAATCGCAAAAGAAGTAGCAATAGGGAAGAGCTGGCAGTTATGGTGTTTTGCGTCACATTGATTGCTTGATCTACAACTTTGTCTAGTGCTGCTTGTGCAATTGGTAAAGAATGTAGTCATTCCCTCTTACCTCCTTTAATGTCACTTGGTCCTAGTGTTTTGTGCCAAGAAGTGCTTTTGTTTTGGTGAATGGAACTTACTCAATTTTCCTGAATGGCGTTTCAAGCGGTAAATTTATCACATAAAATTTTAACATTTGGTATCCAAGTACGAGCATCATTGTTTCAGCATTTTGGACTGGTTTTGTTCCAACCTGAACTTGGCTTGACACTGGGGTATGCATAGCTGAGAAAACAAATTCCAGATTTTGAAAAAAATGATTGAAATGGTAACTAGAAGCATCCTTGGAGATTCCTTTTGTCTCACCATTTCTTGTGGAGAAGATTATCATGAGTTTTCCTTAAACATGAAGATGGTTTTTCTTGCAAGAGAATTATGGGTTGTGGTTTCAGATCCACCATATGAAGTCCTCATAATGGGAGAATCTGTAGCAGAAAAGAGTTTTGTAGACACCATCAGGCCGCAACATTTGTCATCCTATAAATGCAGGTTTCAAAACTCTTCAAGCCTGTTTTAAGAGAGGGGAGTGCTGAACTAGACCTCAGAATTTCCCGGAAGAAACATGGTGATAGATATGCCATGATCACTCTTAGGAAATGATGTGAACTACGGGATAGATTCTACGAACTTCAAATGGAAGATTCATGCAGAGAAGAAAAGCACATCAATCACCTCAAAAACTTGGTGGAAACACTTTTGGCCATGAACAAAAAAATCAAGACAAAACTATGATCAGAAGGCTAGTCTATAGTCTCCTTACACGTGATGAACACAAAATGAAATCTATGTAGGTATGTCAAAACAAAGGAAATGATTTCTTTGTGAAATTTTAAATGATTGTGCAAAAACCCATTCAAGCACTACAATCAAGTAACAATACTGGATAGAAAAGCAGTTTTGAATGAGGATCTAATGGCAGCAGCTGTGAAGGTACATAATTGAGTTGTGGTTGATCGAATCATGGAGTTATGTCTGCTGAAACATTCAAACTAACTCTTAAGGGAGGCTGTGATACCTTGATTTGTGAAGAAAAAAAGTGGGTCACCAAAATTGGATCCACTACTAATTCTTTTGTACCAGATTTTTAAGTTCAAAATAACTAAAAATATGATCTTGAGATGGTTCCTTAGTCATCTCTTCAATGGCAAAAACATCATCAACATCTCCATTTTCATACTGCCAAGCAAACAGGACGACTTACATCATCCAACAATGGCAGTGGCAGAACCTTTGGAACACCAAAAAAAACACTGGCTCATGTCTGGTGTTGGCATTATGGTGAAATAGGCCACATTAAAATGACTTTTCATAAAAAGAGAATAATTTCCCAACATCAGGCTCTCCTGGCTTTGGGCCCATCTTTGATAACATCCTTGCCTGCATGTGTAGCAACAACACTAAGTGGCGGTCTCTCCAACTTGACAACAATTTTAGCTACAATTGGTATCTCCACAGAACATATGCCACCTTCAGTTGAAATCAAGAACAACAACCAAATCCAATCAAGTTCAGCTAAAGTTGAGCAAAAAATTTGAAATGCATACCATGGAAAGTTTACACATCATCAATTCAGGAATTTTGGCATGGATCACATATTTGGAGTGCAATAAGCATATGAGCTGCAATTTTATCTGGTTTTATGACTTCAAGGGGCTCAATCCACCAGGAGCCATGTGATTTCGAGATTGAAGGACCATTCCAACAATGGGCATTGATATTGCTAGAGTTTGTACAAAAACCATCGGATACAATGTATTCTGCGTTTTCAACAACGTCCTTTGTGTTCGAGGTTTGGCAGAAAAGGCTCTCTCCATCAACCATCTAGACGTCAAAGGATTTTGAGGAACTTTTGAAATCGATAAAAGATGCAAAGAATTATCTAGTTTTTGTGAAAAATTGGTTTATAAAGCAAAGTGATATGGATATCTCATGATACTTCCCATGGTCAACAAGGCTTGCAGATCCACAGTAACCGAAATTGGTATTTCTAGCCTGTAGCAGCTTCAAATCATTATTTCAAGCAGCTATCACCTGCAATCACACTTCTAAGTTGTAACATTACCAGCTTTGCTATACGTAACATCATTGCATTTTAGAACTGGCAACCCAGGCTTTGATACTCTTCCTACCAACAAATTTGATCAAAAACAACGATGTTATTTGTGAGAGATGTCTTGTTAGAAAATAAGCTAAAGGCTCATTCAGCAGCATCATCAACATCACCATCATTGCATAGCTCCAACATATTTGCACTGGATTATGTTATGTCAAGAACAATTCCATGGCTGGAAAACTCTATTTTCACGTACTAGTTGATGAATTGACACATTATGTCTTGGTTTTCTTTCTATGTCACAAGTCAAAGGCAGCAAATGTTATCATCTCTTGGACTTGTAGAGTGGGAATTGAAACAAACAACACTGTCAAAGCTCTCCCCTATGGTAATTGAGGAGAATTTGTTTTCTACACGTTCTAAAGATTCTTTGAATTCATCATAAATGAAAGATTCCATGCATAGCACGACAATGTGGAGCTGCTAAACACATGAACAAGATGCTGTTGGACAAAAGGAGAACAATAATGTATGCTTTAGGCCTTTGTCCAAGATTTTGGGCCAAAACAGTCAAAAATGTAGCATAAAACACTACACATTTTGCCAATAGGAATCTGTAACTACAAATCCACCCTTTAACATGCCTGAACTGGTTATCATCCGAATATTGGTCACATCTACATCATTGGCTACACCACCTATTCCTTGATTTTTTGAATAATTTGGCAAGCTTGATCTTGAAACCAAAAATTGCATTTGCGTAGGTTTAGAAGACAGTGGAAAGATCTACTGCCTTTAGGATCCCAAAATCTAAGACCATTGTCCATATGCATAGCATGTCTTTTAATAAGAGCCTCTATGAACGTTCTAAAGCTTTTGTTCCTCCATGTCTTGACACCATTATTCCTCTCTAGGACATCTCCAGCTTTTCTAGTGGCCCCACTTGAACCTTGTCCTCTTTTAGAACGGGTGACTCGAGACTCAGAGCCTGATGATCATAGTGGTGTTCTTCCCTCTATTCTCCTTTCGACTCGCCCACACTCTTACCCTTCATCTTTGAGGGAAGAATCAAATTTGGCCCGACAACCGAGACCTCTTGAATGGAGGATGTTGCTTTTCACACATTGCTTGGCTTAAAGGCACCAACAACCTGGCTTTTGAGCACACTGAATGTGTCTTTATCACTCAAGTTGTTCATCTCATCTCCTAGAAAGACGCAATGAACTACCCTGACGGTTCCCATAAGAGAGGTGTTGTTGTCCATGAGATTGAATAGCTTTGCATTCAAGAAACTTGGGTTTTGGTTCCACGTTCACCTAATGCACCCATCCTTACGAGCAAGTGGGTCTTCAAAGTGAACCTCTTCAAAAATGGTCATCCTGAATTCTACAAAGCCTGTCTTGTGGAACATGATTACAAGCAGATTCAAGCAAATTCAGTCAATTACAATGACACATTTGGCCCTTTGGCAAAGTATTCCTTTATTTGCGTGCTGCTGGTGCTTGCTACTCATGAAGGTTGGCATCTGCATCAAATGGATGTTAAGGTTTCTCTTTTTTATGGCAATCTCACAAAGGAGGTTTTCATGGAGGAGCCTTAGAAGTTTGTACAACTGTGGGGGGATCTTCTCTATTGTCTGCTAGAAAGTATGATTTCTTTCTCACTCATGGGCTCATACTCCTCCACTCTGACCACAACGTGAATCTCCACACAGGCCCAAAAAAAAAGGTATCATCATATATGTGGATGATGTGGTCTTCTTCTTGGCATCTCATACCCTCCTCACTGCCAAAAAAAAAGTTATTCTAATCCTTTAAAATGGCTGACATGGAACCCCTGAAGTACTATGAAGTCATTCAAATCCAGTTTGACATGCATGGATCTTTCTTCACGGCCAAACAGATCTCTACACTAAATGCATGGCTAGAACGTTTGGCCTTGGAGAGCCTTGTCCGACAAAAAATCATCTCAACATAGACCATCAAATCACTTAGAGAGCTACTACAAATCTTTAAGAAAGTGTTGATGAGAAGAACTATTGCTAAGGATGGCTGGATCCTTGATTCATACACCTCTTGGCACCACACAAGACCTCTCCTATGTTGTGGGCTCACGGACTCAAGGCTGCCAGAACCCTACAAAGATGCATCTGGTAGTAGCCAAGAGGAGCATACAATATCTTCAATGCAGCGTTAATCCACACATTTGGTTCAAGCACAACAGCTTTGAGGTAGGTATGGTTAATCACCCCTCTTTGATACACTCCATGACCTATGTATAGTAATCCTCCATTATCTTTGCTTCTTGGAAGTTTGCTAACATGTATACACAAAATACATGACTACTTTATTACAGAACAAATATATTCTTATTTTCAGAGAAAATCATGATCATTTATGGTGAAGAGTAATTCATTATTCTCTGTTAACTTAAAGATACATTCAATGATTTTAAGGTCACCTAGTTTTTTCCTATGAATTTTGTAAGGGTATGTTAGTCCTACATAGTATGTGATCAAGATCTAGAGACGGAATAGAGTTCAGTCTTCGCAGGCAAACATGACATGCAGTTACTTTTCAGAATGTTCGCAAGTGCCGCGAGCATAATTTGCTCAAATTGCATTCCCCCCTGACACCGCAAGTGTATTTGGGGAGTGTATTGGGGGGTGTATCTTGCATACTCTTAAAAATGTACAAAAGTGAATTTGTAGAATTTTGTACAAAATTGACCACCCTCCAGATACACTACCCAATACACCCTCCAAATACACTTCAACTTCGGGGGGGCAGGGACGTGTTGCCCCCCCTAAACACTGTGAATTGTATTTTGTGAGTGTATTGGGAAGTGAAATGGATAGACAAAAAAAATAATAAAAAAGTGTATTCTTCTATATTTACATGACAGTACATGTGGAGCGTCAATCTGGGTATATTCACGGTATTTAGAAGAGCAAAATGTAACAACTTGCTTATGCGCATCGTTCGCTATGGGTACTTCGCGAGCGATGGAATGGCACCCCAATGGGTAGTCCCTCCCATCCCCCAAGACACCGCAAGTGTATTGGGGTTGTGTATTGGGGGGTGCATCTTGCATACACTAAAAAATGTACACAATTGTGCTTGTACACTTGTGTACAAAATCGACCCCCCTCCAGATGCACTACCCAATACACCTCCCTAATACACTTCGACTTTGTGGGGGGGGAGAGTTTTCCCCATCCCCCCTAAACAATGTGAAGTGTACCTGGCAAGTGTATTGGGAAGTGTAGCGGATAGACAACAAAAAAATACGCAATTGTATTCTTGTATAAGTACATGATAGTAGATGCGGAGCGTCGATCTGGATAGATTCACGGTATTCAGAGGAGCAATAAGCAACAACTGCATTATGTGAATCATTTGCTATGGGTACTTTGCGAGTGATGGAACGGCACCCCAATGGGTAGTCCGTCCCCCCCCCAAAGACAACTCGAGTGTATTGGGGAAGTGTATTGGGGGTTGTATCTTGCATACGCTAAAAAATGTACACAAGTGTATTTGTACACATGTGTACAAAATCGACCCCCCTCTAGATACACTACCCAATACACCCCCCCAATACACTTTGACTTCGGGGGGGGGGGGGAGGGAACGAGTTTGCCCCACCCCCACACCCTAAAAACTGTGAAGTGTATCGAGTGAGAGTATTGGGAAGTGTAGTGGATAGACAAAAAAACACAAGTGTATTCTTTTATAGGTACATGAAAGTAGATGCGGTATCTTCACGGTGTTTGTAAGAGCTAAAAACAATTGGCTTATGCCTATCATTTGCTATTGATACTTTGCAAGCAATGAAACGGCACCCTGATGGGTAGTCCCCCCCCCCCAACCTACCGTGAGTGTATTGAGGGAGTGTATTGGGGGGTGTATCTTGCATACGGCAAAAACTATACACAAGTGTCTTTGTACACTTGTGTACAAAGTTGAACCCCCTCCAAATACTCAACCCAATACACTCAACTTAGGGGGAGGGGGGAGAGGAGTTGTCCCCACCCCCTTGAAAACCATGAATTATATCTAGCGATTGTATCAGTAAGTGTAGTGGATAGACAACCGAAAGAATACAAAAGTGTATTATTTTATAAAGACATGAAAGTAGATATAGAGTGTTGATCTGGATATCTTGATAGTATTCAGATAGTAAAAAGTAACTACTTGTTTACGCACATCACAAACCTTTGCGGGCTTTTTGACCTATGAAACGGCACCCCCACTGGTAGTACTCTCCCCCCCAAGTCATCTTGATTGTATAAGAGGAGTGTATCGGGGGTGTATCTTGCATGCACTAAAAATTGTACACAAATGTATTTGTACACTTGTGTACTAAGTCGACCCCCCTCCAGATACACTACCCGATACATCCCCCCGATACAATCCTAGATAGGACCGGGGGAGGGGGGGACTTCATCCTTGAGCATGTTGCCTGCCGCTCAAGTGTAGGGTCACCCATTTTGACAAAGATTTTCGCGTTAGGCATCAACAAAATCAAGGACATGTATGTGTCGGTCTCTATGTTACAGACAACATAATATTTGAGAAAGTACAAAGGTAGGTCCATTTGTAGAAAAAAACTTTGTTTATTTGAATCGAAACAAATCTCCTAGGATCTGTACTTAAGAAAATCCAGTTCTCAAGAACGTTCCATAAAATTGTTGTAGTCATGTGCACAGTGGTTATAGTGTACATGGTTATAGCAAGAAATTTTGAGGAAACATTGTCAACAGTCTACGTTTTTCTCTTGGAAGGATCCTCACCATATGTTACAGTTTTGCACACTCATTATCAAGTGTGTGGATTTGGGGTGACTGGGCATAAATGCTATGAGGTGATGCTTGAAGGATTATGTAGTGCAGGTTTGTCAGGTAAAGAAATCACAACAAATTCTATGTCAGGCCATGTCTTCAAGGTCTATGGTGGTCCCATCAACTAGAAGTCATGCAAGCAATCTATCGTTGGGTTGAGGTCACCTAAAGACAAATACATTGAGGCAAGCAAAGAAATTCATGAGACAATCGAGCTACACATGCTACTTGACAAACTTGGTCTTCACCAGACAGAGCATATTGTGATCCATTACTCCATTCAGAGTGCAAATCCACCCAGCAAAGACCCTGTTCTATATTCCAGAAAAAGAAACACTTAAAAAAACAGTGCCACTACGTCAGAGATGAAGTTGCTATCAGAGAAGTAAATCTGGCATATATTCCAATAGAAGATCATGTGGTAGACATGTTTGCAATGGCAATTGAACAGGCCTAGCATTCATCTTTCTATGTGAAGATGAAACTGACGTATTCGTAAATGCACCAAAAGAAGGGGATTGTTGAACCTTGATACTCAACTGTAGAAACTGTGAAAAAATCAAACATAAAAATGCATTAATCCAGGGAGAAAATGTAGAGAGAAACCCTTATCCCCTAACGCGAGGATTAGATGAAGGGTGTAGATTTGAGGGCCATAGAGTTTTGAAAAAACGATTCAAATAGGATACAGTGACTGGTTTTATTGTTTACTTGTTTTTTTGCTGTTTTGTTCACAGGCATTGAAACATATGGGGCAATAATGTTTTAAAAAACCATATGTTATGATAAGCAAAAGTCACAGAGGGCAAAGGGAGAGACTTTACTCTCACCCTTAACCCTTTGTGTCCTTCACTACCTACGATCTATTAATAAGTGTGTCTTTGGGGGTCACTAAAGGTAGTCGTATGCCTCCAATTCCCCATTCGATAATATGGCCCAGCACTAGTGTAAATAGTGGTAAAACAATTTGCAGAGTTAGCGCCCGCAGGTTGAGAAAGCTTTAGGCAAGGACTTGTGTGGATATCGCACATTGACATCATAACATTACAAAGTGTACAATGCACCTTACCAGACAGGAGCTCATTGGTCAAAGGAGAAAGGAGCCATCGAGCTCTGTCTATGGTCGATGCACTTCGATATTTGATCTACAAATTTAAGATGTTTGACTATGGTGACAAAGTCCAAGATCAAAATCACTATTTGTAAAAGCAAGATCAGTAGTGTAATGAAGAGAGAAGGATGAGAGTTTAAACAAATAGCAGGTAACAAAAAGCTATCATTGGCAGTCAAGAGATGTAATGTCTTACTCCTCATGAGCGCAAAAGAAGCAGTATCAGCGGAAAGTTGCATGTAGTGGTGTTTAGCGGAGGAGTGATAATTTGATTTGCAACTTCTTTTAGTTTTTACTTTGCACTTGGCAAAGAATGTAGCCATTCTCTGTGACCTTCTTGAGTATCACATTGTCCTTGGTGTTTTGTGCCAAGAAGAGTGCGCAGGTTTTGGTGACATGATTTTGTGCAATCGTCCTAACTAGCCTTTCAAGCGGTCAATCGATCACATCAAAATTTCAACAGGGTGGTCTTGGCTACCAAGAGCGGCCGTGGACTGGCCGCTCTCATGCGAGCGGCCAGTCCACGGCTAAGGTCGCAAGCTACTCAGCCTCAACTACGCAAATTGTGTGGTCAAGTTCAAGCGGCCGACCATCAGCGAGGAGTTGAACGCGATGCACTAGAGAATTAAAAAAGACAATCGTAGCCTGACCCCAATTTCACATGAATACAAAATAAGCTACCGCAATTCCACAAAAATACAAAAAACGTCAAAACAGATATTTAAAATACCTTTTAAGTGGAAGTACGGTAGCCTTGTTCCTAGTACTGCTTGCTTGTACTACACAAGTGTTGACTAAGTTGGTTCAAGAGGCATGCACAACCTTGGCGTTATTGAAGCACGTGAAGAACAAGGCTCCTTCACCCCCTAGGACGTGGATACTAGAATTAGATATGGTATACAGGGAAAGTTTATACAGAGCAAAACATAACGCTTTTCATATGAGACTGTGCAAATTTGCATACAGGCATGTGATTGCAAAATGAATTGCACCATGTGGAATCTCTTCATGAAAGGAACCGCTCATTTGGACATTGTCCCTCAACAGGTGCGTTGATGAATGTAGAAACTATTGTATTTCATGTGGTGAAATTTATTGAGAAGTGGGAGTTCTACCTGCCGAAGAAAATTTTCTATTACTTAAACAAAATCATGGGCTGCTCTTGGATGTGCTTTAGTCATTGGGATTGTTTTGGAAAAAATGCGGCTTGAATCATTTGAGTATTGACTTGAAAACTCTTTTTTACGTCTTTCTAGGCTTTGTTAGGGCCGTTGTCTTTTCAAAGTAGGTTGGGTGGAGCAGAAATTAAACTGGGTGAGGCTAGGTTGTGTTTCCCACTCACCACCATGGTTTCTTCATACGAATGCAACCTCCCATAGCGCGAGCCTCTATGTCGCTTATGCCTGAGGTTGGCTCTGCATTGGGAGGCACTAAGAGCTTCCACTAGCGCAAAACACCAATGCGGGACCGCTGCTTAGGACCGTAAGATTGGATGGCCATCTGTTAAAAACAAGCGTTGGTCGATGAGTATAAAATATTCCAATAAAAGTTTCATGCTTTTATATAATTCTTCTCCCGTTGTTGCCTTTTCCACCTGCTTTGATGACTCTCCTTGGCCGCCCCGGCACTTGTCATAACCACACTCATCAACTTAGGCTTGAACTTGCCATGGATGAGGAAACAATTATGGCCTTATGTCAGTTCTTTGGTCTATTGTTAGTCCTTACACACTCCTCGTGGACTCCCATTGCGTCCACCGCAGCGTGAGCACAAACACTTGGTCATTGTTGTTGTCGAGGTTGTACATTAACCTACTATCACCCGGATGGATCAACCTTCCTACCACTAACGGTTGGTGCCTGATTAGAGCCCCCATTGCTCTTGATTGTTGCCCTTAGCCTTCCACTTCTTTTGTTTCTCATACAACCTGTTTGTTGAGTCAAGTCGAGATTTTTTCTTGCACGTCCACGCTGTAGAGCCCATGACCACTACCAAGGCCATCGCTTGACCCTCCTTCAACCTCATTTTTCTTTTGTTGGTTAGTGCAATCTGTTGCCTTGCTTGTTCAATGGTCGTCGGCCAGTCACCCTACGATTGCATCAAGGGGATTTGCACCATGCTCCTATTGTTGGATGACCTTATTGCAATCGTGCTTGCCATTGAGTTAGGCCTTTAATCTAGCTTGCCATCACAGTGAGTTGGTGGTGGTCCTTGCTTCTTTCTCTGTACGCTACTACCGGGTCATGCATGCATGCATTGATGTAGTATATTGTCATGCAAAAATTCTTGAATGAAAAGTGTTGCCACTCCAAACATTGCATGTTTTCATTGAATCACGCTGATGCAGCGGCTGATGTAGGGTGGTCTTAGGTGCCAAAGTAGGTGTAGCCCTTCCCTATTGGGACCTATCCCATTATTGTACAATGCATACTTGAACTACACAATGTTTGATCAAGCTATGTTAACATGCATGCAGAGTGTTGGTGTGCATGCAAAACAAAAAGAATCTAGGCCCCTTTCCTCCCTTGGACTCGGATGCAAGAATGAAATTTGGCCTGGATAGAAGGAAATTCCAGGCCAATCTGTACATAAGGATTTATGGATGAAAGTCCATAACTTTGCGTATAGACCTTTTATTTCCAAATTAAGTGTGCCACGTTGAAGATGTCCCTCAGAATATTTATGAATCACTCCAGTATTCTTTTGATCATGTATTTTCTTCCCTCTCTGGCCCCACTTTTGTGTGGTTCATAATTGATAGAAGGGCTTGTCAATCTGGGTGGTGAATGTTGTAAAACAGCTTGAATTGTTGTTTTTTTTATCGCCCACCACTATGTTTGATACAGAGCTTTATAACCATGACATGAATCATCATGCACCCATCACCATAAACTTTGGGTGTTGGCATGTGCAGCCCTAGGAAACATGACAAGTGGTTGCTTTGAACCAATGGGGAATATTATTGTGTATGGTTTGCATGCATTAGTGGTGGAGAAAACATAAACGGCCAAAAGAATGTCCACTAACAAGCAATTTTGAACATCTCATGTGCGTTGCACTAAAGCATTCACAACCTTCCATCGATGGGGAGGAAACAACATACTGCTTACTATTGACATGGTGTTAATGGATGATGATGAGCATGTGAAAAGGAGAAGGTGGGAATCCGCGGTAGCTTCATAAACTAAAGTGAACTCAAGAAATTAACTTTGGACTGGTTTGATCACCATATGTTGTTGGATCCACGCTCCTGTTGACTTTGTTTGGAATATCATAGGGCATGTTTGCAAATTGTAGCAGGAGGGCCGGTTCGGCACTCCCTCCTTGCTGAACCAAAGGGTGGTTGCGCACCACCCCTCACATCAACGAGGGCTGGCCGATGGCCTGCACTTTGCTGGACGTTGGCCAGCTCGCTGCCGGCTAGCTGGATGGCCGGTGGCCGGCCAAGTGACCGGCCGGCCACCAGTTGACCAGCCGTCGGCCGCCGATCGCGGCCTCAGCCGGATCGACGGCTGAGGGGCCGTGAGGGCCTCAAGAACGAGGCCTTGTGGCCTCGTGCTCTTGCCCTCGCTCGCCCTCCTTGTGAGTGAGAAAGCAAGGACAAGGGAGGGGGATGAGGGACGTGACGCAAGAGAGACTGGCACAAAATTGCCAACGTGCCTTGCACGCGACAATTTTGTGCCAGAACATCAAAAACATAAATCAAATTTTGTTTGCGATGAACTTTGACATAAAAATAACGGAATCACTTGTGTGAAAGCACGAGTTCAAGGTAACAACCTCCGGTTTGGGTCCGAAAACCATGGGTAAGGCTAAAAATGGAAATGGGTCTCTGGAGACTCGAAATATTTGAGCCTGTCTGCTCTGGGTCGTTCATGACGATTGCCCTTCAGTCTTACTAAGGGGAAAAACCCCTTACGCAGACTGAGAACGCCATTGTGCAAACTCCAATGACGACTTCAGAGTAGGAGCTGGTGACTTGACTCATTACAGTGGTTCTCAGAACGAGACGACCCCCGCGACTAAGAGTTTGACGGAAACTGCGGCTATGACATATATACAATGTCGCCGGCAGGTGCAAGCTGGAGCGGAAACGCCACAAGGGACTACGACATATATGCTTCACCATTTGAAGCGTCGTAAAGTCTAGCTAGAGAAGAGCTCTATCGTCTGGGGCTTCTTCTCCACAGTCTCTTCTCCATCCCAGTGGGCAAGGGTAATTTTTTTGGGATGGGATAGGGAGTAACCACCCCCAAACCACCTACTTTTTGCCTCTTCTCAAGGCTCCTTCTGCTCCTCTTCAACCAAAATTTTGGGCAGTGCTTGTCTCCAACAATGGAGAATCTCACAACTTGAGAGAAAAGAAAACGGAGTATCGTGTTACTTGGAGAATTTTTCGAGGCCACCACATTGCCGTAAAGCACAAGAAGGGCGCCTCCAAGGGGGGCAAGGTGTGCCAAGAAGATGCAAGAAGAGGCCAAGGAAGACCAAAAGACAAGAAGACAAGAAGACAAGAAGAAAACTAGTCTCTAGCTTCGTAATCTTGTACTTGCTTGTTTCTCTAAGTTTTCTGATCTCTCCTAGTACCATGAGTCACGGCTTAGGGTTTTGTCTACAAATCCACGCCCTTGTGCCGACCGTGGTAGCCTAGCAAAATAGGAATCAAACTTATAACTTTCTCATCGATCTTGAAAACAATGGTACTTTGGGAGGCAACACTTCCTTGAAGTTGTGGGGTGATCCTCACAACGGATTCCACGTGCAAGTTGCACGGGTGACGAGATGGCAAGTGCCGGACCGTCCAAGTCCATCAAGGACACGGTGGCGACGGCCTCACCACACGCCCTCGGCGGACTCCAAATTTTGGGAGCCGCCGCCGTCAGCACGGTTGCCAAACCAAAGGCAACCGGCGCAAACCTTGGTGACACCAAGAAGCGTGCGGAAGACAAAATAGTGCTCGACGAGCACGTCGAAGCGCATGTGGGCGACCCCCACGTGACAGACAAAACGCTCAAGGAGGACCATCCGGGCGTGGATCCTGACAAAAAGCACGACGCCGATGATGGTGAAGGTGATGAGGATCGTGACCATCGCCATCATCGTGCGACGAGCTCGAGTCATTCGCGTGAGAAGGGGAAGACACTCACTTTGTCGTCTAAAGCTATCGAGAGCAGCAAAGGTGCAAAAAACAGCCACGTGGGAAGTTCTTGCAAGAACAAGCCGGACAACGTTGTTGCAAGAGAAGTTTGCAATGACCGACTCAAAATCACCACCGGAGGTGGAGGTACAGCATAACTTGGAGGAGTGGGGGTAGACCCCCTTTCAGATGTGGCCGCAATGGGGCAGGACAGGGCCTTCTTGAGTGTCGTTGCTAACAATAGTCACCTTCGAAAGGTGGGGCTCCTTGGAGGCGTGCACGCAAACCATACCCTCCTGTAGTGGGTGAACTTGCACGGACAACGCGAAGCTCTGGAGGCTATTGCCGATGCCCTGACAACATCAAAGCTTAAGTTTGCATTCGCCAACTTGCTGGCTCACATCGGGCAGAGCATCATGGACCTTGACCGTGATCGCCAGCTGCAGCACCTGGCTGCCCATGAGGCAAGCCGCTGATGCAATGACCTTGACAAGGCATTGTAGAGCGTGACCCAGGTGTGGATGAAGTAGCAAGCACAAGATACCGCAGCTGCAGATGCCACTACCGTGGCAGCAACGACTTGCCTACCTCAATGACTTTGGGGCAATTCATGAACACGTCCTTCTTCCATAGTGTAGAGATATTTTGGAAGGACGTGAAGCATACCGACTGGCTGAACCGTATGGAGCACGGCGTACGCGCCCACAAGGCCCCACTCAGCCAGTGGAGTGACCTTGGCACGACTGGGCTTGAAGACAAGCTCTTCAAGTATGTGGTCAAGGAGTGGAACGTGCAGAGGCCTCACCTTGAGTGTCAGCCCATGCCGTGGGAAGCCTTCAGCGCAATCATGCGCAAGAAGTGTACCAAGCGTGAGAAAGCGTAGCACGCCTTCCACAAGATCAAGGACTTCAGGTGGCTAGGTAACTCGATTGAGGCCTACTTGAGCGAGTTTATTGTGCTCGTGAAGGAAGCTAAAAGCTTCACCAAGAGTGACGGTACCCAGACCTTCAAGTACCCAGAGTGCTTGGTGCTCGAGTACTTGCGCAATGGTCTTTCCATCAAGAAGGTTAAAGACAAGACCACCACGACCGCAACGCAATAAGCTTGGACAAGCTGGAGGGCATTATGAGACTACATGAGCAAAGTATATTTGGCGAACCCGAAGCACTACTCGGATGCACAGCCGAACGTGCATGCCCAGCACGGCCGCAATGTATGCATGGATGCTGCAGAGGCTGGAGGGATAACCAAGGAGCGAAGCACGGTCAACAGCAAGCAACTGGAAAACCCCCTAGCCAAGAAAACTGGTGAAAACAAGCCCCCCAACCACAAGCGTGGTCGCAAAAATGACGAGCTACAAGTGGCGCGCTAGCATCCTAACATGGCCTTCCGTGAGGGAGTGTGCCACAAGTGCATGCAACCTAGACATTTCAGGGCTTAGTGCCCTGAGGCTTCTGATGGTGGACAAGAGGCCACGCCATTAGCCGCAACAAAAGCGCCTCATGGGGAGGGTGCAGCAAGAGGCCGCAGACAGGGCCTCGTACAGGGTCGTGGTCGAGATAATGGGCTCGGCCGTTGTAGTGGACAAGGCCGTGGGGTAGGTTTTCCCCACTCCTGAGTGATGTTAGTGGGGACCTCTCAGGGGTAAAACTGAATCACGAGTGTGGGTTCATTTTTTAAGACAAGGATGTTAAACAATTTTAGTTTTTGATGAGTTCAAACTTCTCTCTTGTTTTCTTCCCTCTCATTGAACCTTATTCCGCATTTGCTGATCAACATTGCCCATTAAATCTTGCATCACCGGACAAGATGCAAGACCGAATTTGCATAGTGGTGGCAGCACCGACCACTGTGCAATACTTGTGTAACACAGTGATGGAAGCAAACACCCACAAAGCGATGAGTTCATTCACATTCGCAGTACCTTTCGTCGGCCATTTGGACTCGGTGAAATTCAAGGATTGGAAGGTGCTAGCCGAATTGACACGTGCCCACAAGATGTGGAATTGAGTAGGTGAATCATGGGAGCTACGGCGTCCGCCGTCTAGATTATGCATTTATCACAAACTCGGCTTGTCATCGTAGAGCCTGTTTACTCGGAAGAGTGGAGGAAACATGACGATGCAGTTAAAAGGACACCTAGCTGGTGCTCCCGTGAACGTACTTCTTGACATTGGAGGAGACGACTCATTTGTTAGCCTTGGCTTTATCCGATAGGTTGGCTTGAAGTACGAGCCATCAAATGGCACAATTTTTGGTGACAACCGTACGGTACCCGTCATCGGTACTTGTAAAGCAAAAATTTGTACTCAAGGGTACACACAGAGTGTCATGTTGAATGTACTCAACCTTCTTGACCCGTTTGACGTAATGCTGAGCGATCCCTAGCTTCATGAAAATATGGCTCTAATGTGCTTTGAATCAAAGCATTTGATCCCCCGAAAAGGACAGTGTCATTTTATGTTGATTATGCGTAAGGAATTATCACTGACCCGACTCAACGTCCATCCGAGCTTGTCTGCAATGCAGGTCAAAAGACGTATTTGACAAGGTTGTCAATACATCTTGGCTCAGCTACAGAAAGTGGAGGACGACGTGAAGGATGAAACGCCACAAGAGATCAAATCTTTATTGGCAAAGTTCTCGGATGTGTTCCAAGACCCACCGGCTGGGCTTCCACCGGAAAGACACATGAGCCACAGAATTCCGTTGCAACCAAAGGCGACCCCTCCATTTAGACCCATGTATTGCCTTAGTCCAGCCAAAAGGCAAGAGGCCGAATGCCAAATCAAACAATACCTTGCAAGAGGATGGATACTAGCTTGCCGTATGGTGCGCGGATCCTTTTTGTGAGAAAAAAGGACGGTGGTTTACACATGTGCGTGGATTACCGTGCATTGAACAAGATAAAGGTGAAAAATCAATTCCCCCTACTGTGGATTGAGGACCTTTTTGGCCAACTGCAAGGGGCAAAAGTATTTTTGTCCTTGGATTTGTCTCAAGGGTGCCATCAAATCCGTATCACGGAAGATGATGTGCCCAAAACCGTGTTTCAAATGCACATGGGACACTATAAGTTTTGAGTGCTATGCTTCGGGCTTACAAGTGCACCGGCAACCTTCCAAGGAGAAATGAACCGAACGTTCGAACATAAAATATCTACGTGAAGTCCTTGCAAACCTTTGAGAACTGAGGTTGTATGCCAAAGTAAGCAAGTGCAAGTTTGCACAATATGAGCTTGGATACTTTCGACACATCGTCGGCAAGGACAACATCCATGTCGAACCCAAAAAGGTCCAAGCTTGACCTTTTTTGGTAGAGTGGTCAAGCCCAGACAATGTTGGGAAGATTTGGTCTTTCCATGGCCTTGCAAACTACTTTTGACGGTTTATGCAAGGGTATTTGACCCTAGTAGCACCACTAACCAGGACCACATGAAAAGACGTGCACTGGGAATGGAAATCTAATTATAAGAACACTTTTCTCAAAGTAAAAGAGATTCTATCCATAGCACCCATTCTAGCTCTTCCGAATCCATTGCAATGGTGGGAGTTTCGATGTGATGCGTGAGTAGTAGGACTTGGAGCCGTCCTCATGCAAAATGGTCACCCAGTTGCATATGAGAGCCGGAAGCTTTTTCACGTGGAAAGGTGGTACACGACTGGGGATCAAGAGCTCCTTGCGGTAGTACAGGCTTTCAAGATGTGGCGTTCCTACCTTGAGGGTGCTGTAGGGAGTGTGACAGTCGTGACTGACCACAACCAACTGGTGTTTTTCCAAATACAACCAAAATTGTCAAGACGACATGCGCGTTGGAGCTAATACCTTAGCCGATTCTTGTTCACATGGGAATATAGGTCAAAACGCATCAATGTGGCTGATCTACTAAGCCGACAGCGTGCGGAAGTTAAAGCAACCACCGAGGCTGGTGGGTGTTTTATGGCCATTGCAACAGCAATAGTACAAAAACCAGATCCCCCTACACCTATGCTGTAACCACCACAAGAGATTATCCACTACAATGGTTTTGTAAACAGGATCCGGATGGGATATTGTGTGGATTCTTGGTGTCAAGACTCTCAAAATTTGGACAAGTACGGATTGGTAGTGGCCGCAGGAATCTTCTGGCATGGAGAACAAGTTGTGCCAAAATCGGGAGACCTTTGAGCAAAGATTATCTCTCAGTTCCACGACCCGCCAGTCACAAGTCACGTGGGACCTCGAAAGACCTGACTGGCACTCTCGGACCACTATTGGTGGCCAGGATGGAGTGTCAATGTCCGTAAGTGTTGTATGACATGCGACCCATGTCTTCGAAATAAGGCTAGTAACAAGAAGCCTGCTAGAATCCTCCAACAGCTTCCCATTCCTGGGACTCCATGGGAGTCTGTGAGCATGGACTTCATTACTGGTCTTCTTGACACGGCCCGTGGCCACGATGCAATACTAGTGATTGTGGATCTTCTGACAAAGATGACACACTTAATTCCTACAACCATAGATGTGAACGCAGAGAAGACAGCTTGTATCTTCTTTGACGGTGTTGTAAAGTACCATGGCTTGCCGTTGCGCATTATCTCCGATCGAGATCAAAAATTTGCTAGTACGTTTTGGCGAAAGATGCATGAATACTTTGGCAGTGAGTTGCAGATTTTGACAACATTTTCCCCTTAAACTGACGGACAGATAGAGTGCATGAACCGCACCCTGAAACATATGCTCTGCATGTACGTGGACCCTTCCATGAATGACTGGGACGGATTCCTAGCGTTGGCAGAGTTTGCGTTGAATAACACAGTGATCGAGTCTACACAGCTCACACCGTTTGTGTTGAACAGTGGTCGGCATGGAGTGGTGCCCTCTTCACTGGTTAAGATTGGGAGTATAAGAGGATAGGTTTCTTCTACTCAAGCATTTGCTATGTGCATTGATTCCTTCTTACAGGAGGCAAAGGGTCACCTTCTAGTTGCTGGGCAACGACAAAAGGCATATGCCGAAATAAGTTGCCATGAGGTCTCATTTGACATCTGTGACAAAGTGTTGCTTAGCACAAAGAACCTTTGGATGAAGTCGCTTGGGGCACAAAAAAGTCTACCAAAGTGGATTGGGCCATTTCCCATTGTTGCACGCATAGGGCCAGTGGCATACCAATTGATGCTTCCATCGAGTATTAAGATACATGACGTGTTTCATGTGAACCTGTTGGCTTTATAAACGGCAGAAGGAATCGTTCAGCCACCATCAACAATCCTTCCTGCCGATGGCCAATACAAGATCCTTTGTCTATTCCAGCACCGAGAGCGTAGTCTCCAGTCACGTGTTGTTAGGGAATACCTCGTTCATTGGGCCGGGTGTAGACCTGAACATAACTCATAAGAGCCCAAATCTCGGCTGCCCACAAGGGTTGTCAATGAGTATTGGAGCTTGTTGGCAGCTTGCAGGGATAGACGTGTGTCAAGGGGCACCACCTAAAGGCGAAAAAAGTGAACAACACTCTTGCAAAGTGGCATTCATGGATTGCAACCATAGGTGGTTGGGGATGCCTAACATTGTTGTCGTGCGAATGCTCCAACCTAAAGGGGGAGGTCGCTAGCCGTTCAGATCGACAAGCTGCAGCTTAGGTCCAAGTGCCATGCACGTGATCATGTCTAGCTGATGATTGAATTTTTACTTTTCTTTCACAATGTTGGTGACTCACTATCTGACAATCCTGCTTGTTGTTCATGAACCGAGACGGTTCATAATGAGTGGGAAGGAATGTAGCGGGAGGACCGGTTCGGCCGTCCCTCCTCGCTGAAGCGAGGGGTGGTTGCACACCACACCTCGCATTAGCGAGGGCTGGCCGACGGCCAGCACTTGGGTGGCCGTCGGCCAGATTGCTTTCGGCCGACTGGACGACCGGCGCCCGACCAAGTGACAGGCCGTCCACCAGTCGACCAGCCGCCAGCCGCTGATTGCGGCCTCAGCCCGATCGGCGGCTGAGGGGCCGCGAGGGCCTCGAGGGCGAGGCCTCACGGCCTTGTGCCCTTGCTCTCGCTTGCCCTCCCTGTGAGCGAGCAAGCGAGGACGAAGAAGGGGGGCAAGGGATGTGAGGAGAGAGAGACTGGCGCAAAATCGCCAACGTGCCATGCACACAATGATTTTGTGTCAGAACGTCAAAAACATAAATTGAAGTTCATTTGTGATGAACTTCAACATAAAAATAACAGAATAACTCGTGTGAAAGCACGAGTTTGAGGTAAAAAATCCCTGGTTTGGGTGCCGAAACCAGGGGTAAGGCTAAGAACGGAAATGGGCCTCCGAGGACTCAAAATATTTGAGTCTCCCTGCTCTGGGTCGTTTAGAATGATTGCCCCTCAGTCTTGCGAAGGGGAAAAACCCCTTACGCAGACTAAGAATGCCATTTTGCGAACTCCGACAACGAATTTCGAGCAGGATCTAGAGACTTGACCCGTTACACAAATTCAAGGTTCAGAATTAAAAGTATTGAATAGATTTGAAAAAATGATTAATCATTGTGTGGATGGAAAATTAATCCTCAGGGAAACCGAATGTATCCCAAATAATTGATCCTATAATTGCACTAGGGGAGCATTGTATTACATTAATTTCAAGAAACCTATCAATTCTCCAGAACTTTGTGGTGTCAAGCTCTTTTCGTAATGATTTTCTAGATGATAGAGATGTTGGAGACACGTCATAGACTGCCATAGTTTCCAGCCCTCATTTGATCACAAGGGATAGTGTTCTAAATGAGGTGGGACGAAAGTAGTGCTAATCATTTTCAACAACATAGCAATGCTCAACAAAGAACTTGCGTGTAGCTGAGAAGAGGCCTACATGAGGGAAGATTACCATAAGAATGGCTTACGTTTCGATCTGAATCATAGGAAAATTGAAAAGCATTCCCAAAACACAAATAAAGACTTAAAAAGCTCAACGTCCCATTCAACAAAGGTTCCGTGTTTGATTGAGAAAGAATTCAAGAGAAGTCCACAAAAAGAAAATTGTCGCCAGGTAGGGGCCTCTTGCACACCAAGAATGGCCTTTCCATGAATGCCTTTTGTTTTAGGTTGGACAATGACAGGAATTTGTGATTAGTGACACATTTGCTGCAAGTATCTTTGCTTCTTTCTCGTCAATGATTTCTCCATTAGAGGGCATCTTGGTGTTCAGTTACGATCAGAGTATGTGCAAAACATGTTGAAATGTTTTTAAAGTTGGCTTACACAACTTGTTCCCATGCAATGATCATGGTTTTGGTTGTTCTCAAGCTCTTTTATGAGCAGCTGTAACAATTAGGGCTCGTGGAGGGATTGTACCAGATTTATGGTAAACAAATGTATCACCATAGCTAGATGTGAACATAGTGGCTGTTGTGGAGTATTATTGGTTAGAACAACAAGTATATTTTGCTTTGAAAAGCAGAGTTTTGGTACAATATACCCCACAATGGAAACATAGCACACCCTCTTACTCCACACAAAGCGCTACACTATCTACCTGTTGTTTTTGTTTTTAACATGTCGTGCGTTGACCCACGGTATTTTCCCGTACTACCCAAAAGATATCTCAAAATTGTCAAAAGAAAATATATTCTGGAAAACCCCCCTCGTAACATTCAGGGTTGTGGGTTTCATTAAGGTTTGCACACCTCTCTGGCCCCGTAGTAGTGGGGCCTTGGAGGTTCCCTTTCAACAAAGGGGGAGTTTTGCAGAGACGAAATGTTTTACCTTGTCAAAACATTTTGTAGGATAGGTTTGACCATAGTAGTTGGCATGGTTAATTTTAAGGGCCTTGTGGAGGTTGGAAAAGGAAATTCAACCACTAGGGGCTCAATTTGGTCACATCCAACAAGGCAAAGAAAATGTAAAGTATGTTCCCATACCACATTTTGCGTACTTGGAAGTGTGTCAAAACCTTGCCATATTAGGTGAGACATTTTAACCGTACCCTAAGTCCATCGGCGGCTTCCCATTTATTGAATAAAATGTACTCAAGTGAGCTCTCAATGAATGGACAGCACAAAATGAAGTTGAAAACACAACAAATAGAAACCTCAAATAATCATAACTGTAAACACAAAGATATTACGTAGCTTTTAAAATTTTGGTTTTGCTCTATGACGATGCGACTTGAGTATGAGCCGTAAGAAGAGGGGACTCGGCAAAGTCTGAGGCCATTCCTCGACCCACTTGTGAGTGGAACACTGAGAGCTTTCGCATTTTGATGCTACCTACTTGGCAGATTTTTACAGTCATCAAAGCCACAAGTCCTACGCATACATCCCAAACAGTCTTTACGTTCATGGGACAACCGCCAACCCTCTTGGGCAACAATTTCAACCTTTTAAGCGACTAAGGTGGCCTAATGTAGGACTTTTGACATCGCCCAATTCGTTCCGCACAAGTTTTGGCGCTCACAACAACAACAGTCATTGCGCTGAACTTGTACCTACGAAACGTGCTACTGGGAGTAAGCGGGATAGTAAAGAGTGCTAGCAAGGCTATCTGCTCTGGAAAAAGGATCCCCTACAGTGACAACAAGGGCCCCTAATGCGCTGGAACCGTCCAAGGGCAAGCTCAGCCTTGCAACCAACGTTTTGGGACGCTGGAGCTTGGCGTCTTGAAGGAAGACCGCCACGGACAAGGCAGGAGTTGGTCCTGAGAGCAGATTTTCAAATTTCTGTTGCGACTTCAGTACAACTTTGTTTCTTTCTCTGTTTGTTTGTTGGATTTGTAGTTTTGAGCTCTTTGTGTTGCTATTTAGCAAGAGGCCAAATTGTATCATCTGACCATGGCAAATTAAACTATATATGTAGCTGGTTCTCTCGCTTCCTTGTATAGCATCCTTAAACCTCCTCCTAAACATAGTGATGTTAATCTCCTCTTTGGTTGATTGGGTTGGTGTTTTAGCTGAATCGCTAATTTTGTACCCTTGAAGTTGAGTGAGTTTATCCCCTCCTTAAACGTACACACTTGTTTTATCGGAGAAAGTTTGAAGTGAGTGAGCTAGACTCCTCCTTGCAAGGAAACTCACTCAATCACACCCACAAGGATTCCAAGTTTGAAGAAGAGGGTGGGAGTAAAGGTTTGAAGTAAGTAACATTGCAAGAGCAAGTGCATACTCCAACTCATAAAAAACAAAATTAAAAGTAAATGTTTATAGCTATCATTTGACTCCCCTCCAGTGCTGCGCTCTCTTGGCTGAAGCTCTTACCTTTGCCATGGCGGCGAGGGCAACCGGATTATCAGCCTTTTTTGGCAGTCCGCCTCCGATGGGCACACCTAAGCGTGTCACCAAGCAATGGAGTTTGATCTGCCATGCTTTAAGGGAGGGAACCAAAGTTCCCTTTCAAATTCCACAACATCCCCATGAATTGTGGAATGGGGACAAAAACGTGAGGAAACCTTTGTGCCTCAAAAACTATCTCTATGGATGAAACTGATGAGGAGGCTGATGCGGGCATCCACCAAAGGCCTACACATGTCCTTGGGCTAGTTGGGAGACATCGCGTGTACTTTAAGGATGATGGCGATGAAAATGAGGGCAAGCCGCCCTGTGACTAGTGCCTTTGTGTTGAAGTTGTTGGATAAGAGTCTGAGGTGCCTAGTCCCTTGGCCACTACCTCAGGTGTACTGAAGATCTCCAGCACTAATCGCACAAGTGATGAAGAGTCCGTATGCAATGTTGGTCTTGCAGGCTCCCCAAGCATTCACCGTGCTTTTCTTGAGGCAATTTTCCTCATCCAATTTGAGGAGGATATTGCAATGCTGAAAACACGACTTAGTTTAGAAGATTACAACATCGTCATTGTCATCGTGGAATCAATGGTACATATTCAACAGGAAACCATGGCTACATTATGGTTATAGGTGAGCAGCGACTACGTCACCAACCAAAAACTATCGGAGGTGAACAAGAAGCTTCAAGGAGAGCCTGATGTTACTTAGCACCATGCTGAGAAGGAGGCATGCACAAGGGAATTGCAGAAAGCAAAGCTGCATGGGGTGGCCTAGATCTACGCATTTGCAGCTATGTACGTGGTATTACATGCGGTTGAATGTGCGTTCAAACACCAGGAGCAAGCCCGAACAGAGACACATTGAGCCAACGCTCAGCCAACACCGACAACTACCTCCACCCCTATAGTGCAACCCGCCATACTTGGGGGATTGACAACTGCTAGCATTATCGGTCGCTCTGTGTTTGACCCTGCTGATAAGTATGATTGCAAGTCCAACTTACACACTTGGATGAAAGGATTTAAGCATTAGTTGTAGCTGCGAAAGGTGCTTATTGAAGATTGGGGGGTCCAAGGCATGTAAGCGATAAGCTACAAGTAGCTCGAGCAGCTAACAGATGTATGGAAAAGAAGGAGCGACAGGGTAGCCCCACATGGGAAGAGTATGAGGAACTCATGGAGGAGCTACTCCCATACCCACTGTACTCGTAGGCTGCAAAAGTTGAGTTTGAAAGGTTCAGGAAAGGCATCATGAACTTGAAATGTTACTTGGAGGTCTTCTACAACACAGACCAGTGTGTCCAACGGCATCACATGACTGAGGACACATAGATCCCTCTCTTCCTCAACGTCCTTGCCAGTCAGACGCTCTAGTTCCACAACATCATAGACAAAGACCATAAGCAGTGGAAAAGCTTGCGGGCGGTAAAAAAAATGTTTTGGAAACGTAAAACCAGAACTTGGCCTTATGGGACACGACGAATCCAGGGCACGCGACAAAAATCGACTGCACACGCTTCCATGGGAACGGAGGGGGAAAGTGCCCTGTTAAGGGACACATTGGACAGCCCAAAAATCCCCGTGTTCACATGCAAGGCATGCAATCAGCTAAGGCACTTTGCACGCATCTGCCCGCAACGCCAGCCCCAAGGTGTCCCACAGGGTTAAGCCTTCCGATTGGGCCAAGATGGCAGACCATTTAGAGGTCCCATTCGGCAAGGGGCGTAGAGACACCACCAAGGTGGTACTTATCCATGCGAGGGTGCTGGAGATGGCATGACTACAGGTGTTGCAAGTGGCCAGATTGTTGGAACTCGGCTGGGTCATGTTGGCCCTGGGCGCGCGCTTAGAGGGAAGCAACAGCAAGCTCTTGGATTTATCTAAAGGATTCAAGTATGTGGAAGGCAGTGTGGCCATGGAAGCCCTCGTGTGGTAGATGAGCAGGACGACTATGAACAACCTGTGCAGATTCACGTGGATACCCATAATACCCAACGCTAGAGAGTGGAAAATTGTTTGGGGGATCATGCGGCTTGGGAGATGAGTGATTATTCATGTTTGTGGATGATGATGTGAAACAATTTAAGTTCTTGTCTCAATTCTTCTCAAAATTTTTCTCATCATTCATCCAATGTAACTCTCTCTACTATGGCCGATCATGTCCATTAATGAACGCCACAAAGGAGAATCTTGACAATCTTGACTGCTTTGTAGTGGCATCAAGAGAAAATATTTAGGAAATTGTCTAAGAAGCACAATAAGAGCATGAAAAAAAATCATTCGCAACGATCACGTATCTATCCCCATATATGAAGACTGTGATGTCTCCCAGTTCAAGGACTGGAGGTTGATGGCAACTTTCACTCGGAGGCACCACATGTGGGAGAAGGTGGGTGACATGTTGGAGATCCGTCGATACTCCCATGCCTACCTGGTTTAGCACCTACATGCCAAACCACCTGTGAATTTGTTCATGCACAAATTGTGTGCAAGCATGACAATGCAGCTTTGGGAAAGTATTAACGGATCATCGGCTTGCATTCTTGGAGATATGGGAGAGAACTCTTTTTTGAAAGCAGCATTCTTGGATGCAACCTGCCTTAAATACACCTTGAGGTGAGGGAAAATCGATGTGGGAGACAACTGAGAGGTACCAATCCTCAGTGATTGTGTGGTCTGGCTCTCCCTTGAAGGATGGAGCACAACGACCCGCCTCACACTCGTTGATCTCATACGCCTATTCAACGATGTCTTGGGAGACCCGTGGTCGGTGGACCACAAAGCAAAAGTGAATTTTGAATCAAACATGCTAGAAGTCTTGAAGGGGGTGCAAAAGATCACCATTTCACCTATACCCCAGATGCTTCATTCAGAGAAACACACTTGCTACGCTGACTGCAATGCAAGTCAAGCAAAGGATGCGACAAAGTTCTCGCTACTTGGCCACTCAATGAAGAACCGAGTAACAAGAAAAAGGACAGGACCTCTCGTAAGGTGTGGTAGAAATTGTTTTTGACTTTCAAGATGTGTTCGAGGACCCGCCACATGACGTACCTCTGGCACAAAAGGTGGGTCATACCATACAACTCGAACTTAGTGCCACGCCTCCGTTTTGGGCAATGTATCAGCTTAACCCGAGAGAAAGGAAGCATAAACACAAATCAAAGAGTATCTATGCAAAGGTTGGATTGAGCCAAGCTCTTCTCCCTTTGGCGCACCAATCCTCTTTGTGAGTAAGAAGGATGGAGGCCTGCGTATGTTCGTAGATTATTGCGCTCTGAACAAACTTACAGTGAAGAACGTTTATCCACTACCACAAGTTAAGGACCTTTTTGTCCAACTTAACGGAGTAAGAATCTTCATATCACTCAATCGTTCTCAAGGTTACCATCAAATCCGTATCACGGAGGAAGATGTACCCAAAACAGCGTTTCGCATGGACTTGGGGTATTACCAATTCTGATTGCTCTCTTTTGTGTTGACCAATGCACCTACAACTTCCCAAGCTGTGATGAACAACGTATTCCAAAATCAACTCAGGAAGTCCGTATTGGTGTATCTCTTTCACATACTAATCTTCTCAAAGATGGAAGCAGGGCACAAAAGACATTTGTAAGAGATGCTCAGAATCCTTCAAGAGAGCAAGTTCTTCACAAAGATCAGTAAGTGCAAGTTTGCACTGAAGGAACTTGAGTAACCCGATCACATCGTGAGTGGAGACGGCACCCGAGTGGACCCAAGCAAGGTACAAGCCGTGAAAGAATGACTTTTTCCTGAGAATGTAGGTCAGCTTTGATATTTTCTTGGCCTGTCAAGCTACTTCAGGCACTTCATGATGGGATAATCTTCCTTTGTTAGCAAGTTCACAGTCCTCACATGGAAGAAAACACTATGGCATTGGATAGAGGAATGTGAGAAAGCCTTCAACAAGGTCAAGGAAATGTTGTTATCTGTACCTTTACTAGCCGTACCAGACCCAAAGAAATCATGGGAAGTACGATATGATGCATCTATCGTTGGAATTGGGCCAGTACTCATGTAATAAAGCCACCCTGTGGCATTCGAGATTCAAAATCTTTTTGATGCTTAGACACGGTACACACAAGAGAACAAGAACTTCTTGCCGTGGTGCATGCCTTCAAGGTTTAGCATTTTTACTTGGAAGGGGTTGAGGAGGAGATCATTGTGGTTGCTGATCAGAACCCCCTGATATGCTTCAAAACACAACCTAACCTGTTTTGACGTCAAGCACGTTGGAGCAAATAGTTGAGTCGCTTCTTGTTCACATGGCAATTTTGGCCCGGCCGAATCAACTTGGCAGACCTCCTAAAACGGAAACCAATTTGTGTGGCAATCATGGCCAGAAGCAAGAACTTTGCCACAGTGGCAAAGACATCAACTCAACATGCCAACCTGCTCCGCCCACCCCAAGGCCAATACTAGGAGTGAACCCTTTCAAGAACCTGATTCACATGGGGTGCATCGTCAATCCATGGTTTCAAGATTCACATAACATCGAGCGACATGGCCTCATTGAAGCAAGAGGCCTGTACTGGCACGGTGAACGGGTGGTGGTTCCACACGTGGGAAACTATGTGAGTAGTTGGTGTTCAAGTTCCATAACACTCCAACAGCCAGACTTGGGCCCAAAGAAGACAAGCTACAAATGCACCAAGCATACTGGTGGCTAGGATGGAGTGAAAAATTCAGAGGTACTGTGAGGTTTGTGACCTTTGCCTCCAAAACAAAGCAAGCAACAAGGCACCAGGGGGACTATTCTAGCCCCTAGCACTACCAAATGCTCCATGGGAGTCTATAGCTATGGATTTCATTATTGTCCTTCCACAAACAACAAAGGATCATGATGCCATCTTTGTGGCAATCGACCGTACTACCTACATGGCGCACTTCATGCCCACAACGTCACGGATCACTATAGAGGAAATAAGACGCATATTTTATGATGCTGTCATGCAGTACCACGGTATTTGCTGGAGATCATCTTGGATTGTGACCCTTGATGTGTAAGCCGCTTTTGGCAGGCACTCAATGAGCGATATGGGACACAAGTGAATTTGTCAATTAAATTCCACCTACAGACAGATGTATAAAGAGAGTGCATGAATCTTACATTAGAACAAATGATGTGCATGTACATCAAATTGACGATGGAGGATTGGGATGACTTCCTTTCTCCTACAGAGTTTTTTTCAACAATGTAGTAAGCAAATGAAAAGGCTATACTCCCTTCCTCCTCAACCATGGTCGACATCCGGTGGTAATCGCTTTTATGGGGAAGCACCGGGGCGGCATTGATGAAGTTCCCTCTGCCTACGCCATTGTAAAAAGAATGGATGCGCTTTGGCGCAATGCAAAAGCATACATGTACGCTCCTCGACAATGCCAAAAGGCTTATGCTAAAAAAAATCGACGCGAGGTCAAGTTCTTCGTCGGCAACCGAGTGCTCTCGAGTTCAAAGAACTTACGGTTGAAGGCACCAGGTGCACATAAGATGTTGCCAAAGTGGTGGTGGCTGTTTGTGATTACGCATGCACTAGAACTAGTGGCATATTGATTGGATATGCCATTCGCAAAGCGCATTCAAAACGTGTTCCATGTGAGTCTACTTGCACCATACAAAACAGATAGGTGTGTTGAACCACCCTCACATGCTGTCTTTCCTATGGAAGGCCAATGCAAGGTGCATCGCATCCTCCAGCACCGTGAGCGTGTGCTCCACGCACGAGTGGTCAAGGAGTACCTCGTGCATTGGGCCGGTTGTGGACCTAAACTCAACTCATAGGAGCCAGAATCTTGTATGCTGAAGGCGGCTATAGCCAAGTACTGGGAGGAACTAGGTGCTTGTTCAAAATGGCATGTTTTTGGGCACCTTGGCACACACCCCTTGAAAAAGATCTGGCACAACACCCTTACTATCGTGCACTTTGTTACGGGGACGCCTAGACACATTTCGCGAGGACGCTCCTTACAAAAGGGGGAGGAAACGAGGCCATGACTCTTACATGGTTGAGATTTTGTGCCGTAAGAACTCATTGTGAAGCTAATTGGTTTTCAAATTAGAAGTCAAGAAATAGAGTTTTGTTCTGCTAATCCGTTGGATTTTTTCTTCCAGGTGTGCAGGTCAATGTTCTCTCCAAGTTACACAGCAAATCTTGTCAATTTGGTCCTGAAAGGGGAGGAATGTAGAGGCAAAATGTTGTACTCTTTGAAAACATTTCATAGAAAAGGTTTGACCATACGAGTTGGCATGGTCAATTGTAAGGGCCTTGTGGAGGTTGGAAAAGGACAACCAACCACGGGGGGCTTGTTTTGGTCACCTCCAACAAGACAAGGAAAATCTAACATATACCCCCATACCACATTTTGCTTACTTGAAAATGTGTCAAAACCTCGCCATATTAGATGAGAGATTTTTACCGTACCCTTAGTCCATTAGCGAATTCCCATTTATTGAATGAAATATACTAAAACGGGCCCTCGATGAAAGGAAAGAGAGCACAAAATGAAGTGGGAACCACAGCAAAACGAATCGTCAAATAATCATAATTGAAAACTCAAAAGTATTGCGTACCTTCAAATATATTAGTTTTGCTCTGTAACGACGCGACTCTGGTATGACCCATAAGAAGAGGGGACTCGGCGAAGTCCGAGGCCATTCCTCAACACACCCGAGATTTAACGCTGAGAGTTTCTGCATTCCGACACTACCTAATTGGCAGGTTTCTACAAGTTTTGTCTTCCAACCTTTCTCGCATCTTCCAAGAAAGTTTTGGTGGAAGTTGAAAGTGACCGGATATCAGGTTAAAATGCCAAGAGTCAATGGTAGATGGGCCCACTATCGGAACCCCACATAGATCTCCTCATTGCTGCGAGGGAGACACGAGAGGAGTAACGGGGTCTTGAGGGATGATTGCTGTAGCCCACGAATCCGGTGCGCAGCAACTGCAGTCAGACAAGGTTGCAGCCCGTGGTTTGAAAACACTTTGGGCGAGAGAGAGACTGAGGAGAGAGATTGTGGAGCAAGATGTCCAGTGTAGTAGTCCACTTGGATGTCCCGTCTGCTTTTCCGAGGTGGTAAATCGCTTAACCCACGATCAAAATCCAAAAGCAGCACGAACGTACGGGAGCTGTTATGGGATCGCATGTCGATTGGATAGAGCCGGGGGCGCTGTGCACAAACGCGTAAACGCATGATTGGATCCGAAGCGTCATCTCCTTCGCCCGGTGATTCTTGGACGCGGTTCCACCTCCTAAAAGTTTGGGACGCGCGCGATCGTCATGTCCTTCATGACCACACGAGCAGCAGCGGCAGCAACAGCAGCAGCAGCGGAGAGAATGCACAGATTGCGGCAGGAACCCCCTGTGGCCCACTGGGACTGTGCTTCTCTGCTCCGTGTGGCCAACGCCGCGCGATGTACGTCGCTGGCTCCGCAGGTGAACGAGCGAGCGACGACTTGTTCGTGCCGCGACCGCTAGTCGCGGCAGAAGAACGCGCAGAAGCAGACAGCTGGTTTTTGCGTCAGTTCGTCTTCCAGCGCTAGTCGTCTCGAGGGTGGCTCTCGTCCGCATTGCCTTTTTAAGTAAAGACGTCGTCAGCCGACCCAAATACGGGACGCGACTGTGTGGACACGGGTAGAACCATTAGCGGCTGTTCGTCCTCTAGACGAAGTTTTACTGGACAGATGTATTAAGGGAGCCTCTTCCTTTTCCTCCTTGGTCATTAGGCTTCTCGAGGGAGCCTCTGGTCGGCATCTCTTCACCAGACGTGAGCGCCTTCCCAGCCACCCCAGCACACGCAGCTGAGCTGTGGCAAAAACACAGATTGGTTCTGCGTAAGAAAATACACGTTGCTGGGAACATTGTGCCCTCTACGTCTTTATTCTACTGTTGGCAGTGCCAACTTGGCACTGTGTGCACCAAGCGGAAATCAGTCCTCGCCCCACAGAACCTGCTACGTTGGTAACGTTAGCAACCTGCAGCTGCGCAACTTTTTGCAGCCGCACGACGTATCAGCAGCAGACAGCCATATGAAGACGAGGTCGAAGCTTCTGCCTCGGCTCCCCGACGATGGCTATCTGTGGCTCAAGTACGGAGAGAAGAAGACCAGAAACTCAGGTTTCAGGTGAGATTCAGGTGTTTTTTCAGGTGCAACCAACTTGTAATCACGACTGCTGCGCCCCCTCCCTCCTCCTCATCCTCCTCCTCCTCATCCTCCTCCACCTCATCCTCCACCTCATCCTCATCCTCCTCCTCCTCCTCCTCCTCCACCTCATCCTCCACCTCATCCTCCTCATCCTCCTCCTCCTCCTCCTCCTCCTCCTCCTCCGCCCCCCCCTATTCCTCCCCCTTCTCCTCCTCCTTCTCATCCGCCTTATCCTCCTCCTCCATTTTCACCCCACCACCTCCTGCTGCTGAGCTTCGGCTCCTGGTGGTGCTGGATGTTGTAGTGGCCTTGGCAGCGGTGGTAGTGGTGGTGGCATTTGCGTTGGAGTTGGAAGCAGTGGTGCCTATAGCCCACAGGCTGCAAAGCTGGTGCTTCAAATGCTGATAACTGCTCTGACGCTTCTGATGCTATTACCAGTGTACTCTGGCAGCGGCATTAGTCTGCTCATTTTTTCCCTGGATGAAGATGTTCCTGTTGTTTTTGTTGGTGGTGGTGGTGGTATTTAAGCATCTGCAAACGAGTGTGCAACGCCGCCTACTTGACGTTAGGCACTTCAGGTGCTCCCGTGGGACTCGTTTAGGCAACTGAAGGGCGAGGGGTCCGCAATCGCTAGGCACTCGGCAGGCTTTCCAAGCCGCCGAAATACGTCTCGAAATCTTGTTTGAAGGGGCTAGCAGCACGATTCACCCGTGATGAAAGAGCCGACGGGGAGAAAGAATGGGCCCGTCAGAATTGTGAGGACTTCGCGAACCCTTTTTTTATTGGTAGTTGGCATTGCCGACACCCTCCCTCCTGGTCTGTGAACGTCCGCGTCGATTGACTTATTTCCTATTTCCACATCAAAGGATTTCTTTTTTTCGATAAACACACTTGTGAAGCGTGAAAAAATCGAAAAGCGCATGACATGGACGATGTTCATCGGCTGATTGAGAATCCTAGTTTCTACAACACCGTTGTCACGTTAAACTCCAGTTTTCAGCAAAGAAATTGCCCATGCCCCTTCAATCCGAGTGTTTTCGAGTGCACTTTTCCTGCCAACGCTAAACCGTAACCGGTAAGGTCTAGTGTCGCCCCCGTCCGAGCGTGTATTACTCGAACCTCGTAACTCGTTTGCAGGTGCTTAGTGGTATTGTTGTTGTTGTTGTTGTTGTTGTTGTTGTTGTTGTTGTTATTGTAGGTGGTGGTGGTGGTGGTGGTGGTGGTGGT
>SZWC01004507.1:146867-157241 GCA_023375785.1 Penium margaritaceum | reverse complement strand
CCCCCCCCCTCATGTGAGCATTGGTTTGAAATTCAAACTTTAAATATTCCTTACACGTGGCAGATATGGATGATAAGACAATTTGGCACTATGGAAAATTAACCAATGTTACCGAAGGATGCTGCCACCTCATCGATTTTGACAGTCACAGTTTTATTATCTAAAATTCCCATACTTCGACAAGTTTGACTGAAATAGTTTTATGTTGATATTGGGTTTCTCATTCAAACTCAAGGTTCAGATGCATTTACAGCGGGTTACCAGTGAAAAAGTTGCCCCAGGGTTTGCGATTTCTAAAAGGGCTGACTGTTAAAACGAAAACTCTTGTTTAGTCGCTGGCCGTTGATCGTTCGGCTGTTGTTGATCGCTCGACCTCTGTCAATCGTTCGACCGTGGTCGATCGCTCGACCACTGTCAATCGTTTCGACCGTGGTCGATCGCTCGACCACTGTCAATCGTTCGACCGTGGTCGATCGCTCGACCACTGTCGGTCGTTTGACCGCCGTTCAGGTCGATCGATTGACCGCCGTCCGTCGATCGCTAGCCATCGATCGATCGACCGCCGTCAACCAGTCTTAATGCAAAAATGACCCACCAACGACTGAAAACATCAATGTGTGGCCAATGTGTCGAAAACGTTTATTTGTATACCCCGTATGTCACAAGTTATTCATGTGAAAAATCAGATATCATTACATTGGTCATAAATAGGCATTGTATTGAATGCTTAAAGTATTTATCTTTCCGAAAGTGGTATGGATTGGTACAGTTGAAAATTTCACCCCAATGCTCAGGTACCGGGGTGGCTGATGTGACCGATGTGCCACCGATCACCCCGATGTGCCGAGGTGCACATCGATGTGCCGGGGTTCAGGGTGGCCAGGTCAACACTGACGGTGTGCCTACCATGCACAATGACCGACCAAAGTAGGCATATGTACTGCCTTTGACCAGGGAAATCCGCTGTGTGTGGTCAACATTGACAACTCTTAATACGAGTCACAAATGGTCACAGGGGGGAAACAATGGTTTGGGAATACTTGGTATCGACTAGCAAGTACAAAGACCTTCTATAAGTGGTGGCACGGTATGGCTACCATGCACAATGACCAACCAAAATATTCTTGTATCATCGAATATCATAAAAAGAGCTTCAATGTGTCTCGTCAACTTTCCATCTTACGGCTGGTCAATCGCAGCAATGGTTGAGAGGTTATTCAAGCTCAAAGTTGCAAATTTCAAAAGTTAGTCTACATCAATTGTTTATGAATAAACTGAATTTGTTATCATTCATACTTTTGAAAACTACCCTATAATCTTACACCCCCTTATTTTATGCCCTTTACCCATAGGAACCATTATAATGTCATTTGGACAACATATGAACACCATGTGAGTTGGCTTAGTGCTTATAGAGTTAGATTCTGGAGCGATTATTCCTGGGTTTGAATCCTCGTACGCGTAATATAGAATAGGCTCGCGACCTGGGGGGGGGGGGTGGGCGGCCGTGTTGTGCTACCTCAACTCTACCTTCGGGCCTAAGCCATGGGGGGGGGGGGGTAGGGGGGTGTCATAATGCGGTCGCAAATCTGTCCTCCAGGTCGTCCATGGAATATCCCTCTAGGGGGGTGGGAGGGAGTATTCCAGTGAAGGCACCTACGCGCAACAAATAAACAAAAACCGACCTGGTGTCAAAGGGAGAAACATTTTGCTATTTATTGACTAGCAAGTGCAAATACTTTCAACAAGTAGTCGAACGGTGTGGCTACCATGTACAATGACCAACCAGATTAGGCATGTGCCACTTACCATGACCAAATAATTTTACTATGTGTGGTCAACGTTGACAACCCATAACATGGGTCACGAATTGTCATAGGGGGAAACAATGGGTTGGGAACACAAAGTATCACATAGCAAGCACAAGGGGCTTCAATACGTTGTGCCACGGTGTGGAGACCATGCACGATGACCAACCAAAGTAGGCATATGTCACTGACCATGACCAAATAATGTCACTAAGTGTGGTAAACTTTGACAACTCATAACAGGAGTCACAAATGGTCAGGGTGGAAGATAATGGTTTGTGCATACTAGTTATTGACTAGAAAGTACAAATACTGTCAATATGTCATGGCACAATGTGGCTTCAATGCACAGTGTCCAACCAAAGTATGCATATGTCACTAACCATGACCAACAAAATTCACTTCATGTGGTCAACGTTGAAAACACATAACACGAGTCACAAATGGTCAGAGGGGAAAAGAATGGGTTCGGAACACTAGTTATCAACTAGCAAGTACAACGACCTTCAACAAGCAGTGGCACGGTATGGCTAGCGTGCACAGTGACCAACCAAAGGATGCATACGTCACTGAATACGACCGAACAAGTCCACTATGTGTGGTCAACATTGACAACTCATAACACGAGTCACAAATGGTCAGAGGGAGAGACAATGGTTTGGTAAGCCTATGTATTGACTAGAAAGGCCAAAGAACTTCAATACGTAGTGGCACGGTGTGGCTAATATGCACACCAAACAACCAAACTAGGCATATGTCACTGATCATGGCCAGAGAATTTCAATATGGGTGGTCAACGTTGACCAACCATAACACGAGTCACAAACAGTCGGGAGAGAAAACAATGCTATGAGAATATCGGTTCTCAACTACCAAGTACAACGACCTTCAGTCAGTAGTAGCACGGTGTGGCTACCATGCACAATGACCGACCAAAGTAGGCATATGTACAGCCTTTGACCAAAGAAATCCGCTGTGTGTGGTCCACGTTGACAACTCATAATACGAGTCACAAATGGTCAGAGGGGGAAACAATGGGCTGGGAACACCACGATTTACATAGCAAGCACAAGGGGCTTCAATACGTTGTGGCACGGTGTGGAGACCATGCACGATGACCAACCAAAGAAGGCATATGTCACTGACCAAATAATGTCACTAAGTGTGGTAAACTTTGACAACTCACAACACGAGTCACAAATGGTTAGGGTGGAAGTTAATGGTTTGTGAATACTAGTTATCTACTAGCAAGTACAAATACCTTCAATATGTAGTGGCACAATGTGGCGTCAATGCACAGTGACCAAGCAACGTATGCTAATGTCACTAACCATGACGAACAAATTTCACTTCACGTGGTCAACGTTGAAAACGCATAACACGAGTCACAAATGGTCAGAGGGGAAAACAATGGAATGGGAAGCATATGTATTGGCTAGAAAGGACAAAGGACTTCAATACGTAGTAGCACGGTGTGGCTAATATGCACACCAAACAATCAAACTAGGCATATGTCACTGATCATGACCAGAGAATTTCAATATGGGTGGTCAACGTTGACCAACCATAACACGAGTCACAAACGGTCAGGAGAGGAAACAATGCTATGAGAATATCGGTTCTCAACTACCAAGTACAACGACCTTCAGTCAGTAGTAGCACGGTGTGGCTACCACGCACAATGACCGACCAAAGTAGGCATATGTACTTCCTTTGACTAAAGAAATCCGCTGTGTGTGGTACACGGTGACAACTCATAATACGATTCACAAATGGTCAGATGGGGAAAAAAATGGTTTGGGAACACCACGCATCACATAGCAAGCACAAGGGGCTTCAATACATTGTGGCATGGTGTGGAGACCATGCATGATGACCAACCAAAGTAGGCATATGTCACTGACCATGACCAACTAATGTCACTAAGTGTGGTAAACTTTGACAACTCACAACACGAGTCACGAATGGTCAGGGTGGAAGGTAATGGTTTGTGAATACTAGTAATCTTCTAGCAAGTATAAATACCTTCAATATGTAGTGGCACAATGTGGCTTCAATGCACAGTGACCAAGCAAAGTATGCATACGTCACTAACCATGACGAACAAATTTTACTTTGTGTGGTCAACATTGAAAATGCATAACACGATTCACAAATGGTCAGAGGGGAAAACAATGGATTGGGAAGCCTATGTATTGGCTAAAAAGGACAAAGAACTTCAATACGTAGTGGCACGGTGTGGCTAATATGCACACCAAACAATCAAACTAGGCATATGTCACTGATCATGACCAGAGAATTTCAATATGGGTGGTCAACGTTAACCAACAATAACACGAGTCACAGACGGTCAGGAGAGGAAACAATACTACGAGAATATCGGTTCTCAACTACCAAGTACAGTGACCTTCATTCAGTAGTAGCGCGGTGTGGCTACCATCCACAATGACCGACCAAAGTAGGCATATGTACTGCCTTTGACCAAAGAATTCCGCTGTGTGTGGTCCACGTTGACAACTCATAATACAAGTCACAGCTGGTCAGAGTGGGAAACAATGGTTTGGGAACACCACGTATCACATAGCAAGCACAAGGGGCTCCAATACGTTGTGGCACGGTGTGGAGACCATGCACGATGACCAACCAAAGTAGGCATATGTCACTTACCATGACCAAATAATGTCACTAATTGTGGTAAACTTTGACAACTCACAACACGCGTCACAAATGGTCAGGGTGGAAGGTAATGGTTTGTGAATACTAGTTATCTACTAGCAAGTACAAATACCTGCAATATGTAGTGGCACAATGTGACTTCAATGCACAGTTACCAGCCAAAGTATGCATATGTCACTGACCATGACGAAAGAATTTCACTTCATGTGGTCAACGTTGAAAACGCATAACACGAGGCACAAATGGCCAGAGGGGAAAACAATGGGTTGGGAACACTAGTTACCAAGTAGGAAGTACATAGACCTTCAACAAACAGTTGCACGGTATGGCTAGCGTGCACAGAGACCAACCAAAGGATGCATACGTCACTGACTACGACCGAATAAGTCCACTATGTGTGGTCAACATTGACAACTCATAACACGAGTCACAAATGGTCAGAGGGAGAGAAAATGGTCTGGGAATCCTATGTATTGACTAGAAAGGACAAAGAACTTCAATACGCAGTGGCACGGTGTGGCTAACATGCACACCAAACAATCAAACTAGGCATATGTCACTGATCATGACCAGAGAATTTCAATATGGGTGGTCAACGTTAGCCAACCATAACACGAGTCACAGACGGTCAGGAGAGGAAACAATGCTACGAGAATATCGGTTCTCAACTACCAAGTACAACGACCTTCAGTCAGTAGTAGCACGGTGTGGCTACCACCCACAATGACCGACCAAAGTAGGCATATGTACTGCCTTTGACCAAAGAAATCCGCTGTGTGTGGTCCACGTTGACAACTCATAATACGAGTCACAAATGGTCAGAGGGGGAAACAATGGTTTGGGAACACCACGAATCACACAACAAGCACAAGGGGCTTCAATACATTGTGGCACGGTGTGGAGACCATGCACGATGACCAACCAAGGTAGGCATATGTCACTGACCATGACAAATAATGTCACTAAGTGTGGTAAACTTTGACAACTCACAACACGAGTCACGAATGGTCAGGGTGGAATGTAATGGTTTGTGAATACTAGTTATCTACTAGCAAGTACAAATACCTTCAATATGTAATGGCACAATGTGGCTTCAATGCACAGTGACCAACCAAAGTATGCATACGTCACCAACCATGACGAACAAAATTTACTTCATGTGGTCAACGTTGAAAACGCATAACACGAGTCACAAATGGTCAGAGGGGAAAACAATGGATTGGGAAGCCTATGTATTGGCTAAAAAGGACAAAGAACTTCAATACGTAGTGGCACAGTGTGGCTAATATGCACACCAAACAATCAAACTAGGCATATGTCACTGATCATGACCAGAGAATTTCAATATGGGTGGTCAACGTTAACCAACCATAACACGAGTCACAAACCGTCAGGAGATGAAACAATGCTACGAGAATATCGGTTCTCAAGTACCAAGTACGATGACCTTCAGTCAGTAGTAGCGCGGTGTGGCTACCATGGACACTGACCGACCAAAGTAGGCATATGTACTGCCTTTGACCAAAGAATTCCGCTGTGTGTGGTCCACGTTGACAACTCATAATACGAGTCACAAATGGCCAGAGGGGGAAACAATGGACTGGGAACACCACGTATCACATAGCAAGCACAAGGGGCTTCAATACGTTGTGGCACGGTGTGGAGACCATGCACGATGACCAACCAAAGTAGGCATATGTCACTCACCATGACCAAATAATGTCACTAAGTGTGGTAAACTTTGACAACCCACAACACGAGTCACAAATGGTCAGGGTGGAAGATAATGGGTTGTGAATACTAGTTATCTACTAGCAAGTACAAATACCTTCAATATGTAGTGGCACAATGTGGCTTCAATGCACAGTGACCAACAAAAGTATGCATATGTCACTGACCATGACGAAAGAATTTCACTTAATGTGGTCAACATTGAAAATGCATAACACGAGTCACAAATGGTCAGAGGGGAAAACAATGGAATGGGAAGCCTATGTATTGGCTAGAAAGGACAAAGAACTTCAATACGTAGTGGCACGGTGTGGCTAATATGCACACCAAACAATCAAACTAGGCATATGTCACTGATCATGACCAGAGAATTTTAATATGGGTGGTCAATGTTGACCAACCATAACACGAGTCACAAACGGTCAGGAGAGGAAACAATGCTATGAGAATATCGGTTCTCAACTACCAAGTACAACGACCTTCAGTCAGTAGTAGCACGGTGTGGCTACCACGTACAATGACCGACCAAAGTAGGCATATGTACTGCCTTTGACTAAAGAAATCCGCTGTGTGTGGTCCACGCTGACAACTCATAATACGAGTCACAAATGGTCAGAGGGGGAAACAATGGTTTGGGAACACCACGAATCACATAGCAAGCACAAGGGGCTTCAATACATTGTTGCATGGTGTGGAGACCATGCACGATGACCAACCAAAGTAGGCATATGTCACTGACCATGACCAACTAATGTCACTAAGTGTGGTAAACTTTGACAACTCACAATACGAGTCACGAATGGTCAGGGTGGAAGGTAAAGGTTTGTGAATACTAGTTATCTACTAGCAAGTACAAATACCTTCAATATGTAGTGACACAATGTGGCTTCAATGCACAGTGATTAACCAAAGTATGCATACCTCACTAACCATGAAGAACAAGTTTTGCTTCATGTGGTCAACATTGAAAACGCATAACACGAGTCACAAATGGTCAGAGGGGAAAACAATGGATTGGGAATCCTATGTATTGGCTAAAAAAGACAAAGAACTTCAATACGTAGTGGCACGGTGTGACTAATATGCACACCAAACAATCAAACTAGGCATATGTCACTGATCATGACCAGAGAATTTCAATATGGGTGGTCAACGTAAACCAACCATAACACGAGTCACAAACGGTCAGGAGAGGAAACAATGCTACAAGAATATTGGTTCTCAACTACCAAGTACAATGACCTTCAGTCAGTAGTAGCACGGTGTGGCTACCATGCACAATGACCGACCAAAGTAGGCATATGTACTGCATTTGACAAAAGAATTCCGCTGTGTGTGGTCCACGTTGACAACTCGTAATACGAGTCACAGATGGTCAGAGCGGGAAACAATGGTTTTGGAACACCACGTATCACATAGCAAGCACAAGGGACTTCAATAAGTTGTGGCACGGTGTGGAGACCATGCACGATGACCAACCAAAGTAGGCATATGTCACTGACCATGACCAAATAATGTCACTAATTGTGGTAAACTTTGACAACTCACAACACGAGTCACAAATGGTCAGGGTGGAAGATAATGGTTTGTAAATAGTAGTTATCTACTAGCAAGTACAAATACCTTCAATATGTAGTGGCACAGTGTGGCTTAAATGCACAGTGACCAGCCAAAGTATGCATATGTCACTTACCATGACGAAAGAATTTCACTTCATGTGGTCAACGTTGAAAACGCATAACACGAGTCACAAATGGTCAGAGGGGAAAACAACGGGTTGGGAACACTAGTTATCAGCTAGGAAGTACAAAGACCTTCAACAAGCAATGGAAGGTATGGCTAGCGTGCACAGTGACCCACCAAAGAATGCATACATCACTGACTACGACCGAATAAGTCCACAATGTGTGGTCAACATTGACAACTCATAACACGAGTCACAAATGGTCAGAAGGAGATAAAATGGTTTGGGAAGCCTATGTATTGACTAGAAAGGGCAAAGAACTTCAATACATAGTGGCACGGTGTGGCTAATATGCACACCAAGCAACCAAACTAGGCATATGTCACTGATCATGACGAGAGAATTTCAATATGGGTGGTCAACGTTGACCAACCATAACACGAGGCACAAACGGTCAGGACAGGAAACAATGCTTTGGGAATATCGGGTCTCAACTACCAAGTACAACGACCTTCAGTCAGTAGTAAAACGGTGTGGCTACCATGCACAATGAACGACCAAAGTAGGCATATGTACTGCCTTTGACCAAAGAAATCCGCTGTGTGTGGTCAACGTTGACGACTCATAATACGAGTCACAAATGGTCAGAGGGGGAAACAATGGTTTGGGAACACCAATTTTCACATAGCAAGCACAAGGGGCTTCAATACGTTGTGGCACAGTGTGGAGACCATGCACGATGACCAACCAAAGTAGGCATATGTCACTGACCATGACCAAATTATTTCACTAAGTGTGGTAAACTTTGACAACTCACAACACAAGTCACAAATGGTCATGGTGAAAGGTAATAGTTTGTGAATACTAGTTATCTACTAGCAAGTACAAATACCTTCAATATGTAGTGGCACAATGTGGCTTCAATGCACAGTGACCAACCAAAGTATTCATATGTCACTAACCATGACGAACAAATTTCACTTCATGTGGTCAATGTTGAAAACGCATAACACGAGTCACAAATGGTCAGAGGGGAAAACAATGGATTGGGAAGCCTATGTATTGGCTAAAAAGGACAAAGAACTTCAATACGTAGTGGCACGGTGTGGCTAATATGCACACCAAACAATCAAACTAGGCATATGTCACTGATCATGACCAGAGAATTTCAATATGGGTGGTCAACGTTGACCAACCATAACACGAGTCACAAACGGTCAGGAGAGGAAACAATGCTATGAGAATATCGGTTCTCAACTACCAAGTACAATGACCTTCAGTCAGTAGTAGCGCGGTGTGGCTACCATGCACAATGACCGACCAAAGTAGGCATATGTACTGCCTTTGACCAAAGAAATCCGCTGTGTGTGGTCCACGTTGACAACTCATAANCACCAAACAATCAAACTAGGCATATGTCACTGATCATGACCAGAGAATTTCAATATGGGTGGTCAACGTTGACCAACCATAACACGAGTCACAAACGGTCAGGAGAGGAAACAATGCTATGAGAATATCGGTTCTCAACTACCAAGTACAACGACCTTCAGTCAGTAGTAGCACGGTGTGGCTACCATGCACAATGACCGACCAAAGTAGGCATATGTACTGCCTTTGACCAAAGAAATCCGCTGTGTGTGGTCCACGTTGACAACTCATAATACGAGTCACAAATGGTCAGAGGGGGAAACAATGGTTTGGGAACACCACGAATCACATAGCAAGCACAAGGAGCTTCAATACGTTGTGGCACGGTGTGGAGACCATGCACGATGACCAACCAAAGTAGGCATATGTCACTGACCATGACCAAATAATGTCACTATGTGTTGTAAACTTTGACAACTCACAACACGAGTCACGAATGGTCAGGGTGGAAGGTAATGGTTTGTGAATACTAGTTATCTACTAGCAAGTACAAATACAATCAATATGTAGTGGCACAATGTGGCTTCAATGCACAGTGACCAACCAGCGTATGCATATGTCACTAACCATGAAGAACAAATTTCACTTCATGTGGTCAACGTTGAAAACGCATAACACGAGTCACAAATGGTCATAGGGGAAAACAATGGATTGGGAAGCCTATGTATTGGCTAGAAAGAACCAAGACCTTCAACACGCAGTGGCACGGTGTGGCTAATATGCACACCAAACAATCAAACTAGGCATATGTCACTGATCATGACCAGAGAATTTCAATATGGGTGGTCAACGTTGACCAACCATAACACGAGTCACAAACGGCCAGGAGAGGAAACAATGCTATGAGAATATCGGTTCTCAACTACCAAGTACAATGACCTTCAGTCAGTAGTAGCACGGTGTGGCTACCACGCACAATGACCGACCAAAGTAGGCATATGTACTGCCTTTGACCAAAGACATCTGCTGTGTGTGGTCCACGTTGACAACTCATAATACGAGTCACAAATGGTCAGAGGGGGAAACAATGGTTTGGGAACACCA
>SZWC01004507.1:111870-123114 GCA_023375785.1 Penium margaritaceum | reverse complement strand
ACGTTGACAACTCATAATACGAGTCACAAATGGTCAGAGGGGGAAACAATGGTTTGGGAACACCACGAATCACATAGCAAGCACAAGGGGCTTCAATTTGTTGTGGCACGGTGTGGAGACCATGCACGATGACCAACCAAAGTAGGCATATGTCACTGACCATGACCAAATAATGGCACTTAGTGTGGTAAACTTTGACAACTCACAACACGAGTCACAAATGGTCAGGGTGGAAGGTAATGGTTTGTGAATACTAGTTATCTACTAGCAAGTACAACTACCTTCAATATGTAGTGGCACAATGTGGCTTCAATGCACAGTGACCAACCAACGTATGCGTATGTCACTAACCATGACGAACAAATTTAACTTCATGTGGTCAACGTTGAAAACGCATAACACGAGTCACAAATGGTCAGAGGGGAAAACAATGGATTGGGAAGCCTATGTATTGGCTAGAAAGGACCAATAACTTCAATACGTAGTGGTACGGTGTGGCTAATATGCACACCAAACTATCAAACTAGGCATATGTCACTGATCATGACCAGAGAATTTCAATATGGGTGGTCAACGTTGACCAACCATAACACGAGTCACAAACGGTCAGGAGAGGAAACAATGCTATGAGAATATCAGTTCTCAACTACCAAGTACAACGACCTTCAGTCAGTAGTAGCACGGTGTGGCTACCACGCACAATGACCGACCAAAGTAGGCATATGTACTGCCTTTGATCAAAGAAATCCGCTGTGTGTGGTCCACGTTGACAACTCATAATATGAGTCACAAATGGTCTGAGGGGGAAACAATGGTTTTGGAATACCACGAATCACATAGCAAGCACAAGGGGCTTCAATACGTTGTGGCACGGTGTGGAGACCATGCACGATGACCAACCAATGTAGGCATATGTCAATGACCATGACCAAATAATGTCACTAAGCGTGATAAACTTTGACAACTCACAACACGAGTCACAAACGGTCAGGAGAGGAAACAATGCTATGAGAATATCAGTTCTCAACTACCAAGTACAACGACCTTCAGTCAGTAGTAGCACGGTGTGGCTACCACGCACAATGACCGACCAAAGTAGGCATATGTGCTGCCTTTGATCAAAGAAATCCGCAGTGTGTGGTCCACGTTGACAACTCATAATACGAGTCACAAATGGCCAGAGGGGGAAACAATGGCTTAGGAATACCACGTATCACATAGCAAGCACAAGGGGCTTCAATACGTTGTGGCACGGTCTGGAGACCATGCACGATGACCAACCAAAGTAGGCATATGTCACTGACCATGACCAAATAATGTCACTACGTGTGGTAAACATTGACAACTCACAACACGAGTCACAAATGGTCAGGGTGGAAGATAATGGTTTGTGAATACTGGTTATCTACTAGCAAGTACAAATACCTTCAATATGTAGTGGCACAATGTGGCTTCAATGCACGGTGACGAACCAAAGTATGCATATGTCACTGACCATGACGAAAAAAATTCACTTAATGTTGTCAACGTTGAAAATGCATAACACGAGTCACAAATGGTCAGAGGGGAAAACAATGGAATGGGAACACTAGTTATCAACTAGGAAGTACAAAGACCTTCAACAGGCAGTGGCACGGTATGGCGAGCGTGCACAGTGACCAACCAAAGGATGCATACATCACTGACTACGCTCGAATAAGTCCACTATGTGTGGTCAACATTGACAACTCATAACACGAGTCACAAATGGTCAGAAGGAGAGAAAATGGTTTGGGAAGCCTATGTATTGACTAGAAAGGACAAAGAACTTCAATACGTAGTGGCACGGTGTGGCTAATATGCACACCAAACTACCAAACTAGGCATATGTCACTGATCATGACCAAAGAATTTCAATATGGGTGGTCAACGTTGACCAACCATAACACGAGTCACAAACGGTCAAGACAGGAAACAATGCTATGGGAATATTGGTTCTCAACTACCAAGTACAACAACCTTCGGTCAGTAGTAGCACGGTGTGGCTACCATGCACAATGACCGACCAAAGTAGGCATATGTACTGCCTTTCACCAAAGGAATCCGCTGTGTGTGGTCAACGTTGACAACTCATAATACGAGTCACAAATGGTAAGAGGGGGAAACAATGGTTTGGGAACACCACGAATCACATAGCAAGCACAATGGGCTTCAATACGTTGTGGCACGGTGTGGAGACCATGCACGATGACCAACCAAAGAAGGCATATGTCACTGACCAAATAATGTCACCAAGTGTTGTAACATTGACAACTCACAACACGAGTCACACATGGCCAGGTGGAAGTTAATGGTTTGTGAATACTAGTTATCTACTAGCAAGTACAAATACCTTCAATATGTAGTGGCACAATGTGGCTTCAATGCACACTGACCAACCAACGTATGCATATGTCACTAACCATGACGAACAAAATTCACTTCATGTGGTCAACGTTGAAAACGCATAACACGAGTCACAAATGGTCAGAGGGGAAAACAATGGATTGGGAAGCCTATGTATTGGTTAGAAAGGACCAAGAACTTCAATACGTTGTGGCAAGGTGTGGCTAATATGCACACCAAACAATCAAACTAGGCATATGTCACTGATCATGACCAGAGAATTTCAATATGGGTGGTAAACGTTGACCAACCATAACACGAGTCACAAACGGCCAGGAGAGGAAACAATGCTATGAGAATATCGGTTCTCAACTACCAAGTACAATGACCTTCAGTCAGTAGTAGCACGGTGTGGCTACCACGCACAATGTCCGACCAAAGTAGGCATATGTACTGCCTTTGACCAAAGAAATCCGCTGTGTGTTGTCCACGCTGACAACACATAATACGAGTTTCAAATGGTCAAAGGGAGAAACAATGGTTTGGGAACACCACGAATCACATCGCAAGCACAAGGGGCTTCAATACATTGTGGCACGGTGTGGAGACCATGCACGATGACCAACCAAAGTAGGCATATGGCATTGACCATGACCAAATAATGTCACTAAGTTTGGTCAACTTTGACAACTCACAACACGAGTCACGAATGGTCAGGGTGGAAGGTAATGGTTTGTGAATACTAGTTATCTAATAGCAAGTACAAATACCTTCAATATGTAGTGGAAAAATGTGGCTTCAATGCACAGTGACCAACCAAAGTATGCATACGTCACTAACCATGACGAACAAATTTTACTTCATGTGGTCAACATTTAAAACGCATAACACGAGTCACAAATGGTCAGAGTGGAAAACAATGGATTGGGAAGCCTATGTATTGGCTAAAAAGGACAAAGAACTTCAATACGTAGTGGCACGGAGTGGCTAATATGTACACCAAACAATCAAACTAGGCATATGTCACTGATCATGACCAGAGAATTTCAATATGGGTGGTCAACGTTAAGCAACCATAACACGAGTCACAGACGGTCAGGAGAGGAAACAATGCTACAAGAATATTGGTTCTCAACTACCAAGTACAATGACCTTCAGTCAGAAGTAGCGCGGTGTGGCTACCATGCACAATGACCGACCAAAGTAGGCATATGTACTACCTTTGACCAAAGAATTCCGCTGTGTGTGGTCCACGTTGACAACTCATAATACAAGTCACAAATGGTCAGAGGGGGAAACAATGGTTTGGGAACACCACGAATCACATAGCAAGCACAAGGGGCTTCAATACGTTGTGGCACCTTGTGGAGACCATGCACGATGACCAACCAAAGTAGGCATATGTCACTGACCATGACCAAATAATGTCACTAAGTGTGGTAAACTTTGACAACTCACAACACGAGTCACAAATGGTCAGGGTGGAAGGTAATGGTTTGTGAATACTAGTTATCTACTAGCAAGTACAAATACCTTCAATATGTAGTGGCACAATGTGGCTTCAATGCACAGTGACCAACCAAAGTATGCATATGTCACTNGAATATCGGTTCTCAACTACCAAGTACAACGACCTTCAGTCAGTAGTAGCACGGTGTGGCTACCATGCACAATGACCGACCAAAGTAGGCATATGTACTGCCTTTGACCAAAGAAATCCGCTGTGTGTGGTCAACGTTGACAACTCATAATACAAGTCACAAATGGTCAGAGGGGGAAACAATGGTTTGGGAACACCACGAATCACATAGCAAGCACAAGGGGCTTCAATACGTTATGGCACGGTGTGGAGACCATGCACGATGACCAACCAAGGTAGGTATATGTCAATGACCATGACCAAATAATGTCACTAAGTGCGGTAAACTTTGACAACTCACAACACAAGTCACAAATGGTCATGGTGGAAGGCAATGGTTTGTGAATACTAGTTATCTACTAGCAAGTACAAATACCTTCAAAATGCAGTGGCACAATGTGGCTTCAATGCATAGTGACCAACCAAAGTATGCATATGTCACTAACCATGACGAACAATTTTCACTTCATGTGGTCAATGTTGAAAACGCATAACACGAGTCACAAATGGTCAGAGGGGAAAACAATGGATTGGGAACACTAGTTATCAACTAGCAAGTACAAAGACCTTCAACAAGCAGTGGCACGGTATGGCTAGCGTGCACAGTGACCAACCAAAGGATGCATACGTAACTGACTACGACCGAATAAGTCCACTATGTGTGGTCAACATTGACAACTCATAACACGAGTCACAAATAGTCAGAGGGAGAGAAAATGCTCTGGGAAGCCTATGTATTGACTAGAAAGGATGAAGATCTTCAATACGTAGTGGCACGGTGTGGCTAATATGCACACCAAACAACCAAACTAGGCATATGTCACTGATCATGACCAGAGAATTTCAATATGGGTGGTCAACGTTGACCAACCATAACACGAGTCACAAATGGTTAGAGGGGGAAACAATGGTTTGGGAACACCAAGTATCATATAGCAAGCACAAGGGGCTTCAATACGTTGTGGCACAGTGTGGAGACCATGCACGATGACCAACCAAAGTAGGCCTATGTCACTGACCATGACCAAATAATGTCACTAAGTGTGGTAAACTTTGACCACTCACAACACGAGTTACAAATTATCAGGGTGGAGGGTAATGGTTTTTGAATACTATTTATCTACTAGCAAGTACAAATACCTTCAATATGCAGTGGCACAATGTGGCTTCAATGCACTGTGACCAACCAAAGTATGCATATGTCACTAACCATGACGAATAAATTTCACTTCATGTGGTCAATGATGAAAACGCATAACACGACTCACAAATGGTTAGAGGGGAAAACAATGGATTGGGAACACTAGTTATCAACTAGCAAGTACAAAGACCTTCAACAAGTAGTGGCACCGTATGGCTAGCGTGCACAGTGACCAACTAAAGGATGCATACGTCACTGACTACGACCGAATAAGTCCACTATGTGTGGTCAACATTGACAACTCATAACGCCAGTCCCAAATGGTCAGAGGGAGAGACAATGGTTTGGGAATACTTGGTATCGACTAGCAAGTACAAAGACCTTCAACAAGTAGTGGCACGGTATGGCTACCATGCACAATGACCGACCAAAGTAGGCATATGTACTGCCTTTGACCAGGGAAATCCGCTGTGTGTGGTCAACATTGACAACTCATAATACGAGTCACAAATGGTCAGAGGGGGGAAACAATGGTTTGGGAATACTTGGTATCGACTAGCAAGTACAAAGACATTCTATAAGTGGTGGCACGGTATGGCTACCATGCACAATGACCAACCAAAATATCATTGTGTCATCGAATATCATAAAAAGAGTTTCAATGTGTCTTGTCAACTTTCCATCTTACGGCTGGTCAATCGCAGCAATGGTTGAGAGGTTATTCAAGCTCGAAGTTGCAAAATTCAGAACTTAGTCTGCGTCAATTGTTTATGAATAAACTGAATTTGTTATCATTCATACTTTTGAAAACTACCCTACAATGTTACACCCCCTTATTTTATGCCCTTTACCCATAGGAACCCTTATAATGTCATTTGGACAACATATGAACACCATGTGAGTTGGCTTAGTGCTTATAGAGTTAGATTCTGGGGCGATAGGTCCTGGGTTTGAATTCTCGTACGCGCAATATAGAATAGGCTCCCGACCTGGGGGGGGGGGGGAGGGAGTATTACAGTGAAGGAACCTACGCGCAACAAATAAACAAAAACCGACCTCGTGTCAAAGGGAGAAACCTTTTGCTATTTATTGACTAGCAAGTGCAAATACTTTCAACAAGTAGTGGAACGGTGTGGCTACCATGTACAATGACCAACCAGATTGGGCATGTGCCACTTACCATGACCAAATAATGTTACTATGTGTGGTCAACGTTGACAACCCATAATATGGGTCACGAATTGTCAGAGAGGGAAACAATGGGTTGGGAACACCAAGTATCACATAGCAAGCACAAGGGGCTTCAATACGTTGTGCCACGGTGTGGAGACCATGCACGATGACCAACCAAAGTAGGCATATGTCACTGACCATGACCAAATAATGTCACTGAGTGTGGTAAACTTTGACAACTCATAACACAAGTCACAAATGGTCAGGGTGGAAGATAATGTTTTGTGCATACTAGTTATTGACTAGCAAGTACAAATACCTTCAATATGTCATGGCACAATGTGGCTTCAATGCACAGTGACAAACCAAAGTATGCATATGTCACTAACCATGACCAACAAAATTCACTTCACGTGGTCAACGTTGAAAACACATAACAGGAGTCACAAATGGTCAGAGGGGAAAACAATGGGTTGGGAACACTAGTTATCAACTACCAAGTACAAAGACCTTCAACAAGTAGTGGCACGGTATGGCTAGCGTGCACAGTGACCAACCAAAGGATGCATACGTCACTGACTACGACAGAATAAGTCGACTACGTGTGGTCAATGTTGAAAATGCATAACACGAGTCACAAATGGTCACAGGGAGAGACAATGGATTTGGAAGCCTATGTATTGGCTAGAAAGGAAAAAGAACTTCAATACATAGTGGCACGGTGTGGCTAATATGCACACCAAACAATCAAACTAGGCATATGTCACTGATCATGACCAGAGAATTTCAATATGGGTGGTCAACGTTGACCAACCATAACACGAGTCACAAACGTTCAGGACAGGAAACAATGCTATGGGAATATCGGTTCTCAACTACCAAGTACAATGACCCTCAGTCAGTAGTAGCACGGTGTGGCTACCATGTACAATGACCGACCAAAGTAGGCATATGTACTGCCTTTGACCAAAGAAATCCGCTGTGTGTGGTCAACGTTGACAACCCATAATATGGGTCACGAATTGTCAGAGAGGGAAACAATGGGTTGGGAACACCAAGTATCACATAGCAAGCACAAGGGGCTTCAATACGTTGTGGCACAGTGTGGAGACCATGCACGATGACCAACCAAAGTAGGCATATGTCACTAACCATGACGAATAAATTTCACTTCATGTGGTCAATGTTGAAAACGCATAACACGAGTCACAAATGGTCACAGGGAGAGACAATGGATTTGGAAGCCTATGTATTGGCTAGAAAGGAAAAAGAACTTCAATACATAGTGGCACGGTGTGGCTAATATGCACACCAAACAATCAAACTAGGCATATGTCACTGATCATGACCAGAGAATTTCAATATGGGTGGTCAACGTTGACCAACCATAACACGAGTCACAAACGTTCAGGACAGGAAACAATGCTATGGGAATATCGGTTCTCAACTACCAAGTACAATGACCCTCAGTCAGTAGTAGCACGGTGTGGCTACCATGTACAATGACCGACCAAAGTAGGCATATGTACTGCCTTTGACCAAAGAAATCCGCTGTGTGTGGTCAACGTTGACAACCCATAATATGGGTCACGAATTGTCAGAGAGGGAAACAATGGGTTGGGAACACCAAGTATCACATAGCAAGCACAAGGGGCTTCAATACGTTGTGGCACAGTGTGGAGACCATGCACGATGACCAACCAAAGTAGGCATATGTCACTAACCATGACGAATAAATTTCACTTCATGTGGTCAATGTTGAAAACGCATAACACGAGTCACAAATGGTCACAGGGAGAGACAATGGATTTGGAAGCCTATGTATTGGCTAGAAAGGAAAAAGAACTTCAATACATAGTGGCACGGTGTGGCTAATATGCACACCAAACAATCAAACTAGGCATATGTCACTGATCATGACCAGAGAATTTCAATATGGGTGGTCAACGTTGACCAACCATAACACGAGTCACAAACGTTCAGGACAGGAAACAATGCTATGGGAATATCGGTTCTCAACTACCAAGTACAATGACCCTCAGTCAGTAGTAGCACGGTGTGGCTACCATGTACAATGACCGACCAAAGTAGGCATATGTACTGCCTTTGACCAAAGAAATCCGCTGTGTGTGGTCAACGTTGACAACCCATAATATGGGTCACGAATTGTCAGAGAGGGAAACAATGGGTTGGGAACACCAAGTATCACATAGCAAGCACAAGGGGCTTCAATACGTTGTGGCACAGTGTGGAGACCATGCACGATGACCAACCAAAGTAGGCATATGTCACTAACCATGACGAATAAATTTCACTTCATGTGGTCAATGTTGAAAACGCATAACACGAGTCACAAATGGTCACAGGGAGAGACAATGGATTTGGAAGCCTATGTATTGGCTAGAAAGGAAAAAGAACTTCAATACATAGTGGCACGGTGTGGCTAATATGCACACCAAACAATCAAACTAGGCATATGTCACTGATCATGACCAGAGAATTTCAATATGGGTGGTCAACGTTGACCAACCATAACACGAGTCACAAACGTTCAGGACAGGAAACAATGCTATGGGAATATCGGTTCTCAACTACCAAGTACAATGACCCTCAGTCAGTAGTAGCACGGTGTGGCTACCATGTACAATGACCGACCAAAGTAGGCATATGTACTGCCTTTGACCAAAGAAATCCGCTGTGTGTGGTCAACGTTGACAACCCATAATATGGGTCACGAATTGTCAGAGAGGGAAACAATGGGTTGGGAACACCAAGTATCACATAGCAAGCACAAGGGGCTTCAATACGTTGTGGCACAGTGTGGAGACCATGCACGATGACCAACCAAAGTAGGCATATGTCACTAACCATGACGAATAAATTTCACTTCATGTGGTCAATGTTGAAAACGCATAACACGAGTCACAAATGGTCACAGGGAGAGACAATGGATTTGGAAGCCTATGTATTGGCTAGAAAGGAAAAAGAACTTCAATACATAGTGGCACGGTGTGGCTAATATGCACACCAAACAATCAAACTAGGCATATGTCACTGATCATGACCAGAGAATTTCAATATGGGTGGTCAACGTTGACCAACCATAACACGAGTCACAAACGTTCAGGACAGGAAACAATGCTATGGGAATATCGGTTCTCAACTACCAAGTACAATGACCCTCAGTCAGTAGTAGCACGGTGTGGCTACCATGTACAATGACCGACCAAAGTAGGCATATGTACTGCCTTTGACCAAAGAAATCCGCTGTGTGTGGTCAACGTTGACAACCCATAATATGGGTCACGAATTGTCAGAGAGGGAAACAATGGGTTGGGAACACCAAGTATCACATAGCAAGCACAAGGGGCTTCAATACGTTGTGGCACAGTGTGGAGACCATGCACGATGACCAACCAAAGTAGGCATATGTCACTAACCATGACGAATAAATTTCACTTCATGTGGTCAATGTTGAAAACGCATAACACGAGTCACAAATGGTCACAGGGAGAGACAATGGATTTGGAAGCCTATGTATTGGCTAGAAAGGAAAAAGAACTTCAATACATAGTGGCACGGTGTGGCTAATATGCACACCAAACAATCAAACTAGGCATATGTCACTGATCATGACCAGAGAATTTCAATATGGGTGGTCAACGTTGACCAACCATAACACGAGTCACAAACGTTCAGGACAGGAAACAATGCTATGGGAATATCGGTTCTCAACTACCAAGTACAATGACCCTCAGTCAGTAGTAGCACGGTGTGGCTACCATGTACAATGACCGACCAAAGTAGGCATATGTACTGCCTTTGACCAAAGAAATCCGCTGTGTGTGGTCAACGTTGACAACCCATAATATGGGTCACGAATTGTCAGAGAGGGAAACAATGGGTTGGGAACACCAAGTATCACATAGCAAGCACAAGGGGCTTCAATACGTTGTGGCACAGTGTGGAGACCATGCACGATGACCAACCAAAGTAGGCATATGTCACTAACCATGACGAATAAATTTCACTTCATGTGGTCAATGTTGAAAACGCATAACACGAGTCACAAATGGTCACAGGGAGAGACAATGGATTTGGAAGCCTATGTATTGGCTAGAAAGGAAAAAGAACTTCAATACATAGTGGCACGGTGTGGCTAATATGCACACCAAACAATCAAACTAGGCATATGTCACTGATCATGACCACATAATTTCAATATGGGTGGTCAACGTTGACCAACCATAACACGAGTCACAAACGGTAAGGAGAGGAAACAATGCTATTAGAATATCGGTTCTCAACTACCAAGTACAATGACCCTCAGTCAGTAGTAGCACGGTGTGCCTACCATGCACAATGACCGACCAAAGTAGGCATATGTACTGCCTTTGACCAGGGAAATCCGCTCTGTGTGGTCAACATTGACAACTCATAATACGAGTCACAAATGGTCAGAGGGGGGAAACAATGGCTTGGGAATACTCGGTATCGACTAGCAAGTACAAAGATCTTCTATAAGTGGTGGCACGGTATGGCTACCATGCACAATGACCAACCAAAATATTATTGTGTCATCGAATATCATAAAAAGAGTTTCAATGTGTCTTGTCAACATTCCATCTTACGGCTGGTCAATCGCAGCAATGGTTGAGAGGTTATTCAAGCTCGAAGTTGCAAATTTCAAAACTTAGTCTGCGTCAATTGTTTATGAATAAACTGAATTTGTTATCAGTCATGCTTTTGAAAACTACCCTATAATCTCACACCCCCTTATTTTATGCCCTTTACCCATAGGAACCCTTATAATGTCATTTGGACAACATGTGAACACCATGTGAGTTGGCTTAGTGCTTATAGAGTTAGATTCTGGAGCAATAGGTCCTGGGTTTGAATCATTGTACGCGCAATATAGAATAGGCTC
>SZWC01004507.1:67899-96374 GCA_023375785.1 Penium margaritaceum | reverse complement strand
TGTGGCTACCATGCACAATGACCGACCAAACTAGGCATATGTACTGCCTTTGACCAAAGAAATCCGCTGTGTGTGGTCAACGTTGACAACTCATAATACGAGTCACAAATGGTCAGATGGGGAAACAATGGTTTGGGAACACCAAGTATCAAATAGCAAGCACAAGGGGCTTCAATACGCTGTGGCACGGTGTGGAGACCATGCACGATGACCAACCAAAGTAGGCATATGTCACTGACCATGACCAAATAATGTCACTGAGTGTGGTAAACTTTGACACCTCATAACACGAGTGACAAATGGGCAGGGTGGACGGTAATGGTTTGTGAATACTAGTAATCGACTAGCAAGTAGAAATACCTTCAATATGTAGTGGCACAATGTAGCTTCAATGCACAGTGACCAGCCAAAGTATGCATATGTCACTAACCATGACCAACACATTTCACTCCATGTGGTCAACGTTGAAAACGCATAACACGAGTCACAAATGGTCAGAGGAGGAAACAATGGTTTCAAAACGCCATGTATGTTCTAGCAAATACAAATATCTTTCGTATGTATTGGCACGGTGTGGCTACTGTGCACAATGACCTACCCAAGTAGGCATACATCACTGCTCATGACCAAAGAAGTTTCGTGTGTGTGGTCAACATTCACAACTCATAATACAAGTAAAAAATGGATAGTGGGATAAACTATGGTTTGGGAATACTTGGTATTGACTAGCAAGTACAAAGGCCTTCGATAAGTGGTCGCACGGTGTGGCTACCATGCACAATGACCAACCAAACCATTCTTTTGTCACTGAATATCATAAAAATAGTTTCACTGTGTGTTGTCAACTTTCCTTCTTACGGCTGGTCAATCGGAGCTATGGCTGAGAGGTTATTCAAGCTCAAAGTTGCAAAATTTGAAATTCTGTCTACGTCAAGTTTTTATGAATAAACTAATTTTGTTATCATTCATAATTTTGAAAACTACCCGTTAATCTTACACCCCCTTATATTATGCCCTTTATCCACAGGAACCCTTATAATGTCATTTGGACATCATATGAACACCGTGCGAGTCGGCTTAGTGCTTATAGAGCTAGATTCTCGAGCGATAGGTCCAATGTTTGAATCCTTGTACGCGCAATATAGAATAAGCTCGCGACCTGGGGGGGGGGGGCGGCCATGTTGTGATACCTCAACTCTACCTTCGAGCCTAAGCCGTGGGGGGGTAGGGGGGGTGTCATAATGCGGTCGCAAATCTGTCCTCTAGGTCGTCCACGGAACTTCCCTCTAGGGGGGGGGGTGGGAGGGCGTATTCCAGTGAAGGGACCTACGCGTAGCAAATCAACAAAAACCGACCTGGTGTCAAGGGGAGAAACCTTTTTCTATTTATGGACTAGCAAGTGCAAAACCTTTCAACAAGTAGTGGAACGGTGTGGCTACCATGCACAATGACCAACCAGATTAGGCATGTGCCACTTACCATGACCAAAAAATTTTACTATGTTTGGTCAACGTTGACAACCCATAATATGGGTCACGAGTTGTCAGAGGGGGAAACAATGGGTTGGAAATACTAGATGCCAACTACCAAGTACAACGACCTTCAGTCAGTAGTAGCGCGGTGTGGCCACCATGCACAATGAACGACCAAAGTAGGCATATGTACTGCCTTTGACCAAAGAAATCCGCGGTGTGTGGTCAATGTTGACAACTCATAATACGAGTCACAAATGGTCAGAGGGGGGAACAATGGTTTGGGAACACTAAGTATCACATAGCCAGCACAAGGGGCTTTAATACGTTGTGGCACGGTGTGGAGACCATGCACGATGACCAACCAAAGTAGGCATATGTCACTGACCATGACCAAATACTGTCACTAAGTGTGGTAAACTTTGACAACTCATAACACGGGTCACAAAAGGTCAGGGTGGAAGGTAATGGTTTGTGAATACTAGTTATTGACTACGAGTACAAATACTTTCAATATGTAGTGGCACATGTCAGAAACCGGCCCCCGGGTGGAGGCAGTTCCAACGTGCCCCGACGGGTCTTCTGCGTTCACGGCTACTTTTGTGCAGGTTATGAGTGTCAGCGTTAGCGTTCTGGTCGCCTCACGCTATGTTTCTGGCAGTTGAAGACAAGTGCAAGACAGTCACTTTTGCGAAGGGAAGAACGCGAATTTGCATTGGTTTTTGAACATGGACATGATCTGAACATTTGTAGGGATAGTCATGAGATTTCAAACGCACCAAACTGTGTGCGATTCGGATCACCGTAGCTCCCGCTACGTCATCCGGAGCGCAGCACCCCAAATCAGCCGCTCTGTCGGCGGCGCGTACCACATCGCCCGCCGAGGCGCCCTCACACATCAAGGACCCATCAAAGTGCCATTCCGGGGGCGCAGATGTCCCTACGCGTAGTGGCGGCGCCCCTTGCGCCTTTGGGGTCTGTCTCGATGCGTTAATCATCAACTTTGGTGATGGGGATTGATGTGGGTCGAAACCTGTTCGCGGACCTCCAGTCAGAATTTTGACTAAGTCCCCGAGTAACAAACCGTACTTCTGAGTGTCGGACTCCGAGCCAGGATTTTGGCTAAGTCCCTCAGTAACAAACTGCACTCCTGAAATTCGGCGGATCATCCACTGGACGCCTTGGCAGACCTTCCGGAGCAAAATCCCCAGATGGCATTTTGTTACTCGTTCCGGTCAATAATTCACCGGAAGTCGAACCGCGGCCGGCTCCCAGAACCACCGCGCACACCACAACTTTGGAAGCCCATATCTCCCTCGTTACTAGTCCGATTTTGGTGATATAACTTCCACCGGATTCAGCAACTTGTCAAACTTCAGGGGCAATCCTCCATTTTATGATCCAAGCAATGATCAAGTTGCCAGATCCGTCGACGAGGCATTTCCTCTCTCTGGCGGCTCGGCGGCGCCTCCCGGCGCCGCACTTGGGCATGCAGAGGGGCAAATCTACAACATTCCCCCCCTTACACCTGCCATGCCCGCTGCTCCTGCCTGCTCTCACTCATCTTCCGCTGTGCCCTCCAGCCCATCATAGCTGGTCATCCCAAGTCCGGCCATGCTCAATGCGTGCCGGTCCACGGGTTGCGCTTTGGTGAAGTAATCCGCAAGCATGTTGTGCGTGCTGCAGTGTTGCAGCACCACCTGCCCCTTTTCAACCATGTCCCGTGCGTAATGATAACGTCAATGTGCTTCGTCCTCCTGTGCTGCGTCGGGTTGTTGGTCAGCAAGATTGAGCTTGTGTTATCCTCTTGCACCACCATAGGCTCCTGCTGTTGCACGCCCAGCTCCCCCAGCAATCTGCGGAGCCACACCGCCTCCTTGACCGCCTCAACCAGCGCAATGTACTCTGCTTCTACCGTTGAGATGGCGATGCATTCTTGCTTTCTGCTACACCACGAGACCGCTACACCAACAAGGAAGAACACGTAGCCGGATGTGGACTTCCGCTTGTCCACATCGCCAGCGTAGTCTGCGTCTGTGTAGCAGACCAGGCGCAAGGAGTCCGCCCGCCCCTTGCCGTCGAACCTCAAGCACGCATGCCGCGTCGCTTGCAGGTAGCGGAGGATGCGCTTGACCGCCTGCCAGTGTAGTGGCCCTGGATCGGCAACGTACCTGCTCACTTGGCCCACCCCGTAGGCCAGGTCTGGTCGAGTCGCCACCATGGCGTACATGAGGCTGCCCACCGCCGATTGGTAGGGCACTCCTGCCATATCCTCCCGTTCTTCTTTTGTCTGCGGCGCCATTGCCGCACTCAGTTCACAGGTCGTGGAGACCGGACTGCCAACTGGTTTGCAGTCCGCCATATCATACCGCTTAAGCACCTCGGCCACGTATTTGGCCTGTTCCAGCTCAAGCGTGCGCGCACTCCGGTTCCGCGTAATGCTCACCCCGAGGTAGTACTCCAGCTCCCCCATGTATGACATCTGGAATCTGCTGCTCAGCTGCTCTTTCAGCTGCTGTAGGCTCGGTAAATCCGTCAAGCACACAATCAGGTCGTCCACATAGAGTGCACGATCTGATGGAGCTGTTTGTCGCGCCGCACGTACACGCTGTGATCCACCTCACAGCGCTTGAAGCCGAGTTGTGCCATGAAGCTGTCCATCCGTTGGTACCAGCATCTGGGCGATTGTTTTAGCCCATACAAGGACTTCCGCAGCTTGCACACCTTGCCCTCCGGCGCCTCCAACCCCTCCGGTACCTCCATGTAGATCTCTTGTTCTATGATGCCGTTGAGGAAGGCCGTCTTTACGTCCATTTGGTGGAGCTCCATGTCCTTTGCGGCCGCCACCGTAAGGATCGCTCGGATGCTTGTGAGCTTGGCGACGGGAGCAAATGTCTCATGGTAGTGCTCCCCTTTACGCTGTGCGTAACCTTTCGCCACCAGCCACGCCTTCTACTTGTCAACCACACCTTCCTTTGTGAACTTGGTCTTGAAAACCCACTTTGAGCCGATGACCTTGGCATATTTCGGCCTGTCAACCAGCTCCCATGTATCATTTCCCGTGATGGACGCCAGCTCATATTTGATGGCTGCGTCCCATTGACCCCTCTTAGGCCGCGCAAGCACTTCTTGCATGGTAGTCGGCTCCGTTAATGCACCCAGCATGCACCGCGTCATGCCGATCCATCGACCGGTGCTTGCGTCGAAGCGCTTCCCCGCTTTTCGCTGCCTCCCGCTGTGGTGCGGTACTTTTGGTGGCGCATCGTCGCTCAGCTGCGATCCCTCCGTCTCAGCACGCTCTGCATCATCATTGATCGGACGGCTCCCCGCGGATCTCTCCCGCTCCGAAGAAACATCGCCTGGACGGACGGCGCGTCCAGTAGATTTTCCACCAACGCCCGTTGCACATTCTGCCGGGAGTGCGCGCCTTGGCACCCTTGGTGCCTCATCCGCCGGATCCTCCCGGTGGATCTCCTCATCAGCTTGATCATCACCAGAGTCCTCCGCTTCGGCTGCCACACGCTTTGGCACTAGAGCGTCACATTTTGACACTAGAGCGTCACACTTTGGCAGTAGAGCATCACACTTTAGTACTAGAACGTCACACTTTGGCACTAGAGCGTCACATTTTGACAATAGAGCGTCGCACTTTGGCAGTAGAGCATCACACTTTAGTACTAGAATGTCACACTTTGGCACTAGAGCGTCATACTTTGGCACTAGAGCGTCACACTTTGGCACTAAAACTTCACACGTTGGCACAAGAGCGTCACACATTGGCACTAAAGGGTCCCACTTTGGCACTAGAGCGTGACACTTTGGCACTAGAGCGTCACACTTTGGCACTAGAGCATCACAATTTAGCACTAGAGTGTCCGACTTTGGCACTAGAGCCTCACACTTTGGCACTAGAGCGTCTTACTTTGGCACTGGAGCGTCACACTTTGGCACTAAAGCGTCACACGTTGGCACAAGAGCGTCACACATTGGCACTAAAGGGTCCCACTTTGGCACTAGAGCGTGACACTTTGGCACTAGAGCGTCACACGTTGGCACTAGAGCGTCACACTTAGGCACGAGAGCGTCACACTTTGGCACTAGAGCATCACAATTTAGCACTAGAGTGTCCGACTTTGGCACTAGAGCCTCACACTTTGGCACTAGAGCGTCTTACTTTGGCACTGGAGCGTCACACTTTGGCACTAAAGCGTCACACGTTGGCACAAGAGCGTCACACATTGGCACTAAAGGGTCCCACTTTGGCACTAGAGCGTGACACTTTGGCACTAGAGCGTCACACGTTGGCACTAGAGCGTCACACTTAGGCACGAGAGCGTCACACTTTGGCACTAGAGCATCACAATTTAGCACTAGAGTGTCCGACTTTGGCACTAGAGCCTCACACTTTGGCACTAGAGCGTCTTACTTTGGCACTGGAGCGTCACACTTTGGCACTAAAGCGTCACACGTTGGCACAAGAGCGTCACACATTGGCACTAAAGGGTCCCACTTTGGCACTAGAGCGTGACACTTTGGCACTAGAGCGTCACACGTTGGCACTAGAGCGTCACACTTAGGCACGAGAGCGTCACACTTTGGCACTAGAGCATCACAATTTAGCACTAGAGTGTCCGACTTTGGCACTAGAGCCTCACACTTTGGCACTAGAGCGTCTTACTTTGGCACTGGAGCGTCACACTTTGGCACTAAAGCGTCACACGTTGGCACAAGAGCGTCACACATTGGCACTAAAGGGTCCCACTTTGGCACTAGAGCGTGACACTTTGGCACTAGAGCGTCACACTTTCGCACTAGACCGTCACATTTTGGCATTAGAGCTCCACACTTTGGCACTAGAGCGTCGCACGTTGGCACTAGAGCGTCACACTTAGGCACTAGAGCGTCACACTTTGGCACTAGAGTGTCAGACTTTGACACCAGAGCTGCACACTTTGGCAACAGACCGTCACACATTGGCAATGAAGTGTCAAACATTGGCACTAGAGCAGCACACATTGGCACTAGAGTGTCGCACTTTGGCACTAGAGCTTCACACTTTGGCACTAGAGCGTCACACTTTGGCACTAGATCATCACACTTTGGCACTAGAGTGTCCCACGTTGGCACTAGATCGTCACACTTCGGTACTAGAGCGTCACACTTTGACACTAGAGCGTCCCAATGTGGCACTGGAGCGTCACACTTTGGCACTATAGCTTCACATTTTGGCACTAGAGCATCACACTTTGGCACTAGAGCTTCACACGTTAGCACTAGGGCGTCACACACTGGCACTAGAGTGTCCCACTTTGGCACTAGAGCGCCACACTTTGGCACTAGAGTGTCACACATTGGCACTAGAGTGTCTCACTTCGGCACTAGAGCTTAACAATTTGGCACTAGGAAAGGACAAAGAACTTCAATACGTAGTCGCACGGTGTGGGTACTATGCACACCAAACAACCAAATTAGGCATATGTCACTGACCATGATGAAAGAATTTCAATATGGATGGTCAAAATTCACCAACCATAACACGAGTCACAAACGGTCAGAGGGGGAAACAATGGTCTGGGGATATCAGTTCTCAACTAGCAAGTACAGCGACCTTCAATCGGTATAAGCACGGTGTGGCTACCATGCACAATGACCGACCAAAGTAGGCATATGTAATGCCTTTGACCAAAGAAATATGCTGTGTGTGGACAGCGTTGACAACTCATAATACGAATCACAAATGGTCAGAGGGGGAAACAATGGTCTGGGAACACCAGCTATCAACTAGCAAGTACAAGGACCTTCAATACGTTGTGGCACGGTGTGGATACCATACACGATGACCGACCAAAGTAGGCATATGTCACTCACCATGACCAAATAATGTCACTAAGTGTGGTAAACTTTGACAGCTCATAACACAAGTCACAAATGACCAGAGTGGAAGACAATGGTTTATGAATACTAGTTATTGAGTATCAAGTACAAATACCTTCAATATGTAGTGGCACAGCGTGGCTACCATGCATAGTGACCAACCAAATTATGCATATGTCACTGACCATGACCAACGAATTTCATGTGGTCAACGTTGAAAACTCACAACACGAGTCCAAGACAGTCAAATGGGGGTAACAATGGTTTGGGAACACTAGCTATTCACTAGAAAGCACACATGCCTTTAATACGTACTAACACGGCGTGGTAACCATGTACAGTGACAAACTAAAGTAGGCATGTATCACTAACCATGACCAAACGAATTTCACAGTGTGTGGTCAATATTGAAAACTCATAACACGAGTGCCAAATGGTCAGAGGGGGACACTATGGGTTGGGAACACTCGTTGTCAACTAGCAAGTACGAAGAACTTCAACAAGTAGTGGTACGGTTTGGCTAGCGTGCACATTGACCAACCAAAGGATGAATACGTCACTGACTATGACCGAATAAATCCAGTATGCGTGGTCAACATTGACAACTCATAACACTTGTCACAAATGGCCAGAGGGACATACAATGGTCTGGGAACCACATGCATGGACTAGAAAGGACAAATAACTTCAATACGCAGTGGCAAGGTGTGGCTACTTTGCACACCAAACAACCAAACTAGGCACATGTCACTGACCATGACCAAAGAATTTCAATATGGGTGGTCAATATTCACCAACCATAACACGACTCACAAACGGTCAGAGGGGGAAACAATGGTCCGGGAATATCAGTTCCAAACTTGCAACTTCAACACTCTTCAATCAGTAGTAGCACGGTGTGGCTACCATGCACAATGACCGACCAAAGTAGGCAGATGTACTGCCTTTGACCAAAGAAATCTGCTGTGTGTGGTCAGCGTTGACCACTCATAATACGAGTCACAAATAGTCAGAGGAGGAAACAATTGTTTGGGAACACCAGGTATCAACTAGCAAGCACAATGACCTTCAATACCTTGTGGCACAGTGTGGATACCATGCACGATGACCAACCAATGTATGCACATGTCACTGACCATGACCAAAGAATGTCACCATGTGTGTTAAACTTGACAGCTCATAACACGAGTCACAAATGGTGAGAGTGGAAGATAATGTTTTCTTATTACTGGTTTTCGACTAGCAAGTACAAATACCTTCAATATCTAGTGGCTGAGTGTGGCTACAATGCACTGTGACCAACCAAAGTATGCATATGTCACTGACCATGACCAAAGAATTTCACTTCATGTGGTCAATGTTGACAACTCACAACACGCGTCACAGATATTCAGAGGGGCTAACAACGGTTTGGGAACACTAGCTATCAACTAGAAAGCACAAAGACCTTCGATACGTAGTGAGACGGCGTGGTAACCATGTACATTGACCAACCAAAGTAGGCATATGTCACTAACCATGACCAAACGGATTTCACTGTGCGTGGTCAACATTGAAAACTCATAACACGAGTCACAAATGGTCAGTGGGGGAAACCATGGGTTGGTAACACTAGTTATCAACTAGCAAGTAGAAAGCTTTTCAACAAGTAGTCGCACGGTGTGGCTAGCGTGTACAGTGACCAACCAAAGGATGCATATGTCACTGACTATGACCGAAGAAGTCCACTATGTGTGGTCAACATTGACAACTCATAACACGAGTCACACATGGTCACAGGGAGAGACATTGTTTTGGGAACCCTATGTATCAACTAGAAAGGACAAAGAACTTTGATATGTAGTGGCACGGTGTGGCTAATATGCCCACCAAACAACTAAACTAGGCATATGTCACTGACCATGACGAGAGAATTTCAATATGGGTGGTCAACGTTGACCAACCATAACACGAGTCACAAACGGTCAGGGGAGGAAACAATGCTATGGGAATATCAGTTCTCAACTAGCAAGTACAACGACCTTCAGTCAGTAGTAGCACGGTGGGGCTACCATGGACAATGACCGACCAAAGTAGGCATGTGTACTGCCTTTGACCAAAAAAATCCGCCGTGTGGTCAACTTTGACAGCTTATAATACGAGTCACAAATGGTCAGAGGGGGGAACAATGGGTTGGGAACACCAAGTATCAAATAGCAAGCACAATGAGCTTCAATACGTTGTGGCATGGTGTGGATACCATGCACGATGACCGACCAAAGTAGGCATATGTCACTGACCATGACCAGATAATGTCACTTCATGTGGTCAACATTTACAACTCACAACACGAGTCACAGATAGTCAGAGGGGGCTAACAATGGTTTGGGAACACTAGCTGTCAACAATAAAGCACAAAGACCTTCGATACGTAATGACACGGCGTAGTAACCATGTACAGTGACAAACCAAAGTAGGCATATGTCACAACCCATGACCAAACGGATTTCACAGTGTGTGGTCAACGTTGAAAACTCAGAACACGAGTCACAAGTCGTCAGTGGGGGAAACCATGGGTTGTAAAAACTATCTATCAACTAGCAAGTGGAAAGATGCACACGTCACTGTCTGTGACCGAAGAAGTCCACTATATATGGTCAACATTGACAACTCATAACACGAGTCACAATGGTTAGAGGGAGAGACAGTGGGTTGGGAACCCTATATATCGATTAGAAAGGACAAAGAACTACAATACGTATTGGCACGGCGTGGCTACTATGCACACCAAACAACCAAACCAGGCATATGTTACCGACCATGATGAAAGAATTTCAATATGGATGGTCAATATTCACCAACCATAACACGAGTCACAAACGGCGAGAGGGGGAAACAATGGTCTGTGAATATCAGTTATTAACTAGCAAGTACAGCGACCTTCAATTAGTATAAGCACGCCGTGGCTACCATGCAAAATGACCGACCAAAGTAGGCATATGTAATACCTTTGACCACAGACATCTGTGTGTGTGGTCAGCGTTGATAACTAGGGCGCAACTAGAGCGCAACTAGGGTACAACTAGTGTGCAACTAGGGCGCAACTAGGGTGCGACTAGGGCGCGACTAGGGCACAACTTGGGTGCAACTAGGGCACAACTAGGGCGCAACTAGGGCGCAACTAGGGTGCAACTAGGGCGCAACTAGGGCGCAATTAGTGCGCAACTGGGGGAAACTAGGACGCAAGTAGGGCGCAGCTAGGGCACAAGTAGGGCACAACTAGGGCGCAACTAGGGTGCAACTAGGGCATGACTAGGGCGCGACACGGGCGCAACTAGGGCGCAACAAGGGTGCAACTAGGGCGCAACTATGGCGGATCTAGGGCGCATTAAGGGTGCAACTGGGGGCAACTAGGGTGCAACTAGGGCACAAATAGGGTGTAACTATGGCGCAACTAGGGCGCAACTAGGGCGAAAATAGGGCGCAACTATGGCACAACTAGGGCCCAACTAGGGCACAACTAGGGCGCAACTAGGGCGCAAGTAGGGCGCAACTAAGGCGCAACTAGGTCACAAATAGGGCACAAGTAGGACGCAACTAGGTCGCAACTATGGTACAACTAGGGCGTAGCTAGTCCCCAACTGATGCGCAACTAGGGCGCAAGAAGGGTGCAAGTAGGGCGCAAGTAGGTTGCAACTTGTGCGCAACCAGGGCGCAACTAGGGTGCAACTAGGGTGTAACTAGGGCGCAACTAGGGCACAACTAGGGTGCAAGTAGGGCACAACTAGGGTGCAACTACGGCGCAAGTAGGGCGTAAGTAAGACGCAACTAAGGCGCAACTAGAGCACAATTAGGGCGTAGCTAGTGTCCAACTGAGGCGCAACTAGGGCGCAAGTAGGGCGCCAGTACGGTGTAAGTAGGGTACAATAAGGGCGCAAGAAGGACGCAACTAGGGCGCAACTAGGACCCAACTAAGACGCAACTAGGATACAAGTAGGGCGCAACTAGGGCACAGGTAAGGCACAAGTAAGGCGCAACTAGGGCACAACTAGGGCTCAATTACGGCGCAACTGGGGGCAACTATGACGCAACTAGGGCGCAACTAGGGCGCAACTAGGACATAACGAGGGCGCAACGAGGGCGCAACTAGGGCCCAACTAGGGCGCAACTAGGGCACAATTAGGGCACAAATATGGTGAAACTATGACGCAACACGGGTGCAACTACTGTGCAAGTTGGGCACAACTAGGGCGCAACTAAGGCGCAACTAGGATGCAAGTAGGACGCAACTAAGGGTGCAACCAGGGGAAAACTAGGCCGTAGCTAGTGCCCAACTGAGGCACAACTAGGGCGCAAGTAGACGCCAGTAGGGCACAAGTAGGGCGTACCTAGGGCGCAACTAGGGCGCAACTCAGATGCATCTAGGGTGTAACTAGTGCGTAACTGGGGTGCAACTAAGGTGCAAGTAGGGTGCAACTAGGGCGCAACTAGGGCGCCTGGGTGCAACTAGAGCGTAACTAGGGGGCAACTAGGGCATAACTAGGGGACAACTAGGACGCAACTATGTAACAAATAGGGTGCAACTAAGGCGCAACTAGGGCGCAACTAGGGTGCAACTAGTGCGCAACTAGGGCGCAACTAGGGCGCGACTAGGGCGCGACTGGGACGCGACTTGGGCGCAACTAGGGCGCAACTAGGGCGCAACTAGGGTGCACCTAGGGCGCAATTAGGACGCAACTAGGGGTGACTAGGGTGCAAATAGCGCGCAACTAGAACACAACTAGGGCGCAACTAGGGCACAAATAGGGCGCAACTAGGGCGAAACTAGGGCGCAACTAGGGCGCAACTATGGCGCAACTAGGGCGCAACATAAGCGCAACTAAGGCGCAACTAGGGCACAAATAGGGCACAAGTAGGACACAACTAGGGTGCAACTAGGGTACAACTAGGGCGTAGCTAGTGCCCAACTGAGGCGCAACTAGGGCGCAAGTAGGGTGCAAGTGAGCGCAAGTATGTGCAACTTGTGCGCAACAGGGTGCAACTAGGACGCATCTAGGGCGCAACTAGGGTGCAACTAGGGTGCAAGTAGGGCGCAACTAGGGTGCAACTAGGGCGCAAGTAGGGCGCAAGTAAAACGCGATAGGGCACAACTAGGGCGCAAGTAGGGCGCAAGTAAAACGCGATAGGGCACAACTAGGGTGCAACTAGGGCGCAAGTAGGGCACAATTACGGCGTAGCTAGTGCCCAACTGAGGCACAACTAGGGCGCAAGTAGGGCGCCAGTAGGGTGTAAGTAGGGTGCAATAAGGGCGCAAGAAGGACGCAACTAGGGCGCAACTAGGATGCAACTACGACGTAACTATGGTGCAAGTAGGGTACATCTAGGGCGCAAGTAGGACGCAACTAGGGCGTAACTACGGTGCAACTAGGGCGCAGCTAGGGCGCAACTAGGGTGCAACTAGGGTGCAACAAGGGTGCAACGAGGGCGCAACTAGGGTGCAACGAGGGCGCAACGAGGTTACAACTAGGGCGCAACTAGTGTGCAACAAGGGCGCAACTAGGGTGCAATTAGGGCGCAACTAGGGTGCAACTAGGGCGCAACTAGGGCGCAACTAGGGCGCAACTAGGGCGCAACTAGGGCACATCTAGGGCGCAACTAGGGCGCAACTAGGGCACATCTAGGGCGCAACTAGGGCGCAACTAGGGTGCAACAAGGGCGCAACGAGGGCGCAACTAGGGTGCAACTAGGGCGCAACTAGGACATAACCAGGGCACAACTAGGACGCAACTAGGTCGCAACTAGGGTGCAACTAGGGCGCAACTAGGGTGCAACTAGGGCTCAACTAGGGCGCAACCTGGGCGCAACCTGGGCACAACTAGAGTGCAACTAGGGCACAACTAGGGCGCAACCAGGGCGCAGCTAGGGTGCAACCCGTGTGCAAGTTGAACGCAACTAAGGCGCAACTAAGGCGCAACTAACGCGCAAGTAGGACACAAGTAGGACGCAACAAGGGCACAACTAGGGCGCAACTAGCGCATAGCTAGTGCCCAACTAAGGCAAAACTAGGGCGCAAGAAGGGTGCCAGTAGGGCGCAAGTAGGGTGCAATAAGGGCGCAAATAGGGTGCAACTAGATCGCAACCAGGGTGCAACTAGGGCGCAACTAGGGCGTGACCAGAGCACGACTAGGACGCGACTAGGACGCAACTAGGGCGCATTTAGGGCACAACTAGGGTGCACCTAGGGCGCAACTATAACGCAACTAGGGCGAAACTATGCGCAACTAGGGCGCAACTAGGGCGCAACTAGGGCGCAACAATGGTGCAAGTAGGGTGCAAGTAGGGCGCATATAGGGCGCAAGTATGGCGCAACTACGGCACAAGTGGAACACAACGAGAGTGTAACAAGGGCCCAACTAGAGCGCAACTTGAGCGTGACGAGGGCGCAACAAGGGCGCAACTTGGGCACAACTAGGGTGCAACTTGGGCGGAACTAGGGTACAACTAGGGCACAACTAGGGCGCAACTAGGGCGCAACTAGGGTGTAACTATGGTGCAACTAGGGCACAACTTGGGCGCAACTAGGGCGCAACTAAGGCGTAACTAAGGCGCTACTAAGGCGCAACTAAGGCGCAACTAGGGCGCAAGTAGGGCACAAGTAGGACGCAGCTATTGCACAACTAGGGTACAACTAGGGCGTAGCTAGTGCCCAACTGAGGCGCAACTAGGGAGAGAGTAGGGCGCACGTAGGGTGCAACTAGGGCGCAACTAGGGTGCAACTAGGGCGCAACTAGGGCGCAACTAGGGCGCAACTAGGGCGCAACTAGGGCGCAACTAGGGCACATCTAGGGCGCAACTAGGGCGCAACTAGGGCGCAACTAGGGCGCAACTAGGGTGCAACTAAGATGCAACTAGGGAACAACTAGGGCGCAACTAGATCGCAACTAGGGCGCAACTATGGTACAACTAGGGCGCAAGTAAGGCGCAACTACGGCGCAACTAGGGCGTGACTAGGGCGCGACTAGGGCGCGACTATGGCGCGACAATGGCACGACTTGGGCGCAACTAGGGCGCAACTAGGGTGCAACTACGGCGCAAATAGGGCGCAACTAGGGCGCAATTAGGGCGCAACTGGGGGCAACTAGGGCACAACTAGGGCGTAACTTTGGCGCAACTAGGGTGCAACTACGGCGCAAATAGGGCGCAACTAGGGCGCAATTAGGGCGCAACTGGGGGCAACTAGGGCACAACTAGGGCGTAACTTTGGCGCAACTAGGGTGCAACTATGGCACAACTAGGGCGGAACTACGGCGCAACTAGGGCGCACCTAGGGCGCAACTAGGGCACAACTAGGGTGAAACTAAGGCGCAACTAAGGCGCAAATAGGGCACAAGTAGGACGTAACTAGGGCTCAACTAGGGTACAACTAGGGCGCAGCTAGAGCCCAACTGAGGCGCAACTAGGGCGCCAGTAGGGCGCAAGTAGAGCGCACGTAGGGTGCAACTTGTGCCCCACTAGGGCGCGGACTCAGGGCGCAACTAGGGCGCAAGTAGGGTGCAACTAGAGCGCGACAAAGGCGCAGCTAGGGCGCACGTATGATGCAACCAGTGGTTTTTGTGACCCGGCTATGGTGTCGATGACCCGGCTTCGGTTTCTGTGATCCGGCTTTGGTATTTGTGAACCGGCTTTGGTTTATGTGACCCGGTTTTGGTTTATGTGACCCGGTTTTGGTTTCTGTGGCCCGGCTTTGGTTTCTGTAACCCAGCTTTGGTTTATGTGACCAGGCTTTGTTGTATGTGGACCTGCTTTGGTTTCTGTGACCCGGCTTTGGTTTCCGTGACTTGGCTTTGGTTTCTGTGACCCGGCTTTGGTTTCTAAGACCCGGCTTTTAGTTTCTGTGACCCGGCTTTGGTTTATGTGACCAGGCTTTGGATTCAGTGACCCGGCATTGGATTCTGTGACCTGGCTTTGGTTTCTCTGACCCAGCTTTGGTTTCTGTGATTCAGCTTTGGTCTCTGTGACGTGGCTTAGGTTTGCTGTGACCCGGCTCTGGATTCCATGACTCGGCTTTGGTTTCTATGAATTGGCTTTGGTTTCAGTGACATGGCTTTGGGTTTTGTGACCTTGTTCTGGTTTCTGGGATCTGGCTTTGGTTTCTGTCACCTAGCTTTGGTTTTTGTGACCCGGTTTTGGTTTCTGTGATCCGGCTTTGGTTTATGTGACCCTGCTTTGGTTTCTGTGGCCGGCTTTGGTTTATGTGACCTGGCATTGGCTTCTGTGACCCGGCTTTGGTTTATGTGACCCGGCTTTGGTCTCTGTGACCCGACTTTAATTTATGTGACCCAGCCTGGTTTCTGTGACCTGGCTTTGGTTTATGTGATCCGGCTTTGGTTTCGGTGACCCGGCTTTGGTTTTTGTGACCAGGCATTGGTTTTTGTGACCCGGCTTTGGTTTTTGTGACCCGACTTTGGTTTGTGTGACCCGGCTTTGGTTTATGTGACCCGGCTTTGGTTTCTGTGACCGCGCATTGGTTTCTGTGACCCGACTTTGGTTTCTGTGACCCAGCTTGGTTTATGTTACCCGGCTTTGCTTTGTGTGACCCGACTCTGCGTTATGTGATCTGGCTTTGGTTTACGTGACCGGCTTAGGTTTCTGTGACCCGACTTTGGTTTCTGTGACCGGTCTTTGGTTCGTGTGACCCGACTTTGGTTTCTGTGACCCGGCTTTGGTTTCTGTGACCCGGCTTCGGTTTCTCTAACCAGGCTTTGGTTTATGAGACCCAGCTTTTATTTTTGTGACCCGGCTTTGGTTCTTGTGACCCAGCTTGGTTTCTGTAACCCGGCTTTGGTTTTGTGACCCGGCTTTGGTTTGTGTGACCCGACTTTGGTTTCTGTGACTTGGCTTTGGTTTATGTGACCGGCTTAGGTTTATGTGACCCGACTTTGGTTTCTGTGACCCGGCTTTGGTTTCTCTGACCCGGCTTTGGTTTCTCTGACCCGGCTTTGGTTTCTCTGACCCGGCTTTGGTTTCTCTGACCCGGCTTTGGTTTCTCTGACCCGGCTTTGGTTTCTCTGACCCGGCTTTGGTTTCTCTGACCCGGCTTTGGTTTCTCTGACCCGGCTTTGGTTTCTCTGACCCGGCTTTGGTTTCTCTGACCCGGCTTTGGTTTCTCTGACCCGGCTTTGGTTTCTCTGACCCGGCTTTGGTTTCTCTGACCCGGCTTTGGTTTCTCTGACCCGGCTTTGGTTTCTCTGACCCGGCTTTGGTTTCTCTGACCCGGCTTTGGTTTCTCTGACCCGGCTTTGGTTTCTCTGACCCGGCTTTGGTTTCTCTGACCCGGCTTTGGTTTCTCTGACCCGGCTTTGGTTTCTCTGACCCGGCTTTGGTTTCTCTGACCCGGCTTTGGTTTCTCTGACCCGGCTTTGGTTTCTCTGACCCGGCTTTGGTTTCTCTGACCCGGCTTTGGTTTCTCTGACCCGGCTTTGGTTTCTCTGACCCGGCTTTGGTTTCTCTGACCCGGCTTTGGTTTCTCTGACCCGGCTTTGGTTTCTCTGACCCGGCTTTGGTTTCTCTGACCCGGCTTTGGTTTCTCTGACCCGGCTTTGGTTTCTCTGACCCGGCTTTGGTTTCTCTGACCCGGCTTTGGTTTCTCTGACCCGGCTTTGGTTTCTCTGACCCGGCTTTGGTTTCTCTGACCCGGCTTTGGTTTCTCTGACCCGGCTTTGGTTTCTCTGACCCGGCTTTGGTTTCTCTGACCCGGCTTTGGTTTCTATGACCGGGCTTTGGTTTATGTGCTCCGACTTTAGTTTGTTGACCCGGCTTTGGTTTCTGTGACCCGGCTTTGGTTTCAGTGATCCGGCTTTGGTTTATGTGACCCGGCATTGGTTTGTTTGACCCAGCTTTGGTTTATGTGACCCAGCTTTGGTTTCTTTGACCCAGGTTTGGTTTCTATGACCGGGCTTTCGTGGCTCTGACTAGGGCACAATTAGGGCGTAGCTAGTGCCCAACAGAGGCGCAACTAGGGCGCAAGTAGGGTGCCAGTAGGTTATAAGTAGGATGCAATTAGGGCGCAAGAAGGGCGCAACTAGTGCGGAACTAGGTTGCAACTCAGACGCAACTAGGGTGCAAGTAGGGCGTAACCAGGGCGCAAGTAGGGCACAAGCAGGGCGCAACTGGGGCGCAACTAAACGCAACTAGGGCGCAACTAGGACGCAACCAAAGCGCAACTAGGGTGCAACCAGGGCGCAACTACGGCGCAACTTGGGTGCAACCAGGGCGCAACTATGGCGCAACTAGAGCGCAACTATGGCGCAACTAGGGCGCAACTAGGGCGCAATTATGGCGCAACTATGGGCAACTAGGGCGCAACTAGGGCGCAACTAGGGCGCAACTAGGTTGCAACTAGGGCGCAACAAGGGCGCAACGAGGGCGCAACTAGGGTGCAACTAGGGAGCAAATAGGGTGCAACTAGGGCGCAACTAGGGCGCAACTAGGGCGCAACTATGGTGCAACTAGTCTGCACGTGGGGCGCAACTAGGGCGCAACTAAGGCGCAAATATGGCGTAACCAAGGGCGCAACCAAGGGATGACTAGGGCGTAGCTAGTGCCCAACCGAGGCGCAACTAGGGTGCAAGTAGGCGCCAGTAGGGTACAAGTAGGGCGCAACTAGGGCGCAACTAAGACGCAACTAGGGCGCAACTAGTGCGTAACTAGGGCGCAACTAGGGTGCAACTAGGACGCCCGGGCGCAACTAGGGCGCAACTAGGGGGAAACTAGGGTGCAACTAAGAGGAAATTGGGACGCAACTAGGGCACACATAGGGTGCAACTAGGGCGCAACTAGGGTGCAACTAGTGCGCAACTAGGGCGCAACAAGGGCGCGACTAGGGCGCGACTAGGGCGCGACTTGGACGCAACTAGGGCGCAACTAGGGTACAACTAGGGTGCAACTAGGGCGCATCTAGGGCGCGATTAGGGCGCAACTGGGGACGAATAGGGCGCAAATAGGGCGCAACTAGGGCACAACTAGGGCGCAACTAGGGCGCAACTAGGGCGCAACTAGGGTGCAACTAGTGCGCAACTAGGGCGCAACTAGGGCGCGACTAGGGCGCGAATGGAGCGCGACTTGGGCGCAACTCGGACGCAGCTAGGGTGCAACTAGGACGCAACTAAGGCGCAAGTAGGGCGTGACTGGGGGCAACTAGGGCGCAACCAGGGCGCAACTAGGACGCAACTAGGGCGCAACTAAGGCACAACTAGGGTGCAACTAGGGCGCAACTAGGTCGCAACTAGGGCGCAACTAGGGCGCAAGTAGGGCGCAACTAGGGCGCAACTAGGGTGCAACTAGTGCGCAACTAGGGCGCAACAAGGGCGCGACTAGGGCGCGACTAGGGCGCGACTAGGGCGCGACTAGGGCGCGACTAGGGCGCGACTAGGGCGCGACTAGGGCGCGACTAGGGCGCGACTAGGGCGCGACTAGGGCGCGACTAGGGCGCGACTAGGGCGCGACTAGGGCGCGACTAGGGCGCGACTAGGGCGCGACTAGGGCGCGACTAGGGCGCGACTAGGGCGCGACTAGGGCGCGACTAGGGCGCGACTAGGGCGCGACTAGGGCGCGACTAGGGCGCGACTAGGGCGCGACTAGGGCGCGACTAGGGCGCGACTAGGGCGCGACTAGGGCGCGACTAGGGCGCGACTAGGGCGCGACTAGGGCGCGACTAGGGCGCGACTAGGGCGCGACTAGGGCGCGACTAGGGCGCGACTAGGGCGCGACTTGGGCGCAACTAGGGCGCAACTAGGGTACAACTAGGGTGCAACTAGGGCGCAACTTGGGCGCAACTAGGGCGCAACTAGAGCGCAACTAGGGCGTAATTATGGCGCAACTAGGGCGCAATTAGGGCGCAATTGCGGACAACTAGGGCGCAGCTAGGGCGCAGCTAGGGCGCAGCTAGGGCGCAACTAGGGCGCAACTAGGGTGCAACTAGGGCACAACGAGGGCGCAACGAGGGTGCAACTAGGGTGCAACTAGGGTGGAACAAGGATGCAACTAGGGCGCAACTAGGAAGCAACTAGGGCGCAACTAGGGTGCAACTAGTCTGCAAGTTGGGTGCAGCTAGGGCGGAACTACGGCGCAACTAGGGCCTAAGTAAGACGCAACTAAAGGCGCAACTAGGGAATAACTAGGATGTACCTAGTGTCCAAATGAGGCGTAACTAAGTTGCAAGTAGGCGCCAGTAGGGCGCAAGTAGGGCGCATCTAGGGAGCAACTAGGGCGCAACTAGGATGCAACTAGATGACCAAAGAAACCCCCTGTGTGTGGTCAACGCTGACAACTCATAATACGAGTCACTGATGGTTAGAGGGGGAAACAATGGTTTGGGAACACCAAGTATCACATAGCAAGCACAAGGGGCTTCAATACATTTGGGCACGGTGTGGAGACCATGCACGATGACCAACCAAAGTAGGCATATGTCGCTGACCATGACCAAATAATGTCACTAAGTGTGGTAAACATTTACAACTCATAACACGGGTCACAAACGGTCAGGGTGGAAGGTAATGGTTTGTGAATACTAGTTATCAACTAGCAAGTACAAATACCTTCAATATGTAGTGGCACAACGTGGCTTCAATGCACAGTGACCAACCAAAGTATGCATATGTCACAAACCATGACCAAAAGAATCTCACAGTGTGTGGTCAACGTTGAAAACGCATAACATGAGTCACAAATGGTCAGAGGGGTAAACAATGGTTTGGGAACACTAGTTATCAACTAGCAAGTACAAAATCCTTCAACAAGCAGTGGCAGGGTATGGCTAGCGTGCACAGTGACCAACCAAAGGATGCATACGTCACTGACTACGACCGAATAAGTCCACTATGTGTGGTCAACATTGACAACTCGTAACACGATTCACAAATGGGCAGAGGGAGAGACAATGGCTTAAGAAGCCTATGTATTTACTACAAAAGACAAATAACTTCAATACGTAGTGGCACGGTGTGGCTAATATGCACACCAAACAACCAGACTAGGCATATGTCAGATGATGTCCAGAGAATCTCAATATGGGTGGTCAACGTTGACCAACCATAACACGAGTCACAAACAGTCAGGAGATGAAACAATGCTATGGAAATATCCGTTCTCAACTACCAAGTACAACGACCTTCAGTCAGTAGTAGCACGGTGTGGGTACCATGCACAATGACTGACCAAAGTAGGCATATGTACTGCCTTTGACCAAAGAAATCCGCTGTGTGTGGTCAACGTTGATAACTCATATTACGAGTCACAAATGGTCAGAGGGGGAAAGAATGGTTTGGGAACACCAAGTATCAAATAGCAAGCACAAGGGGCTTTTATACGCTATGGCACGGTATGGGGACCATGCACGATGACCAACCAAAGTAGGCATATGTCACTGACCATGACGAAATAATGTCACTAAGTGTGGTAAACATTGACAACTCATAACACGAGTCACAAATGGTCAGGGTGGAAGATAATGGTTTGTGAATACTAGTTATCGACTAGCAATTACAAATACCTTCAATATGTAGTGGCACACTGTGGCTTCAATGCACAGTGACCAACCAAAGTATGCACAATTCACTAACCATGACCAACAAATTGCACTTCATGTGGTCAACGTTGAAAACACATAACACGAGTCACAAATGGTCAGAGGGGAAAACAATGGGTTGGGAACACTAGTTATCAACTAGCAAGTCCAAAGACCTTCAACAAGTGGTGGCACGGTATGGCTAGCGTGCACAATGACCAACCAAAGTATGCATACGTCACTTACTACGACCGAAGAAGTCCACTATGTGTGGTCAACATTGACAACTCATAACACGAGTCACAAATGGTCAGAGGGAGAGACAATGGTTTAGGAAGCCTATGCATCGACAAGAAAGGACAAAGAACTTCAATACGCAGTGGCACGGTGTGGCTTATATGCACACCAAACAACCAAACTAGGCATATGTCACTGATCATGACCATAGAATTTCAATATGGGTGGTCAACGTTGACCAACCATAACACGAGTCACAAACGGTCAGGAGAGGAAACAATGCTATGCGAATATTGGTCTCAACTACCAGGTACAACGACCTTCAGTCTGTGGTAGCACGGTGTGGCTACCATGCACAATGACCGACCAAAGTAGGCATATGTACTGCTTTTGACCAAAGAAATCCGCTGTTTGTGGTCAACGTTGACAACTCATAATACGAGTCACAAATGGTCAGAGGGGGAAACAATGGTTTGGGAACACCAAGTATCAAATAGCAAGCACAAGGGGCTTCAATGCGCTGTGGCACGGTGTGGAGACCATGCACGATGACCAACCAAAGTAGGCATATGTCACTGACCATGACCAAATAATGCCACTAAGTGTGGTAATCTTTGACACCTCATAACACGAGTCACAAATGGGCAGGGTGGATGGTAATGGTTTGTGAATTCTAGTTATCGACTAGCAAGTACAAATACCTTCAATATGTAGTGGCACATTGTGGCTTCAATGCACAATGACCAACCAAAGTATGCATATGTCACTAACCATGTCCAACACATTTCACTTCATGTGGTCAACGTTGAAAACGCATAACACGAGTCACAAATGGTCAGAAGGGGAAACAATGGTTTCAAAACGCTATGTATCTTCCAGCAAGTACAGATATCTTTCGTATGTACTGGCACGCATAACATGAGTAACAAATGGTCAGAGGGGTAAATAATGGTTTGGGAACACTAGTTATCAACTAGCAAGTACAAAATCCTTCAACAAGCAGTGGCAGAGTATGGCTAGCGTGCACAGTGATCAACCAAAGGATGCATACGTCACTGACTACGACCGAATAAGTCCACTATGTGTGGTCAACATTGACAACTCGTAACACGAGTCACAAATGGGCAGAGGGAGAGACAATGGCTTAAGAAGCCTATGTATTTACTACAAAAGACAAATAACTTCAATACGTAGTGGCACGGTGTGGCTAATATGCACACCAAACAACCAGACTAGGCATATGTCAGATGATGTCCAGAGAATCTCAATATGGGTGGTCAACGTTGACCAACCATAACACGAGTCACAAACAATCAGGAGATGAAACAATGCTATGGAAATATCCGTTCTCAACTACCAAGTACAACGACCTTCAGTCAGTAGTAGCACAGCGTGGCTACCGTGCACAATGACCGACCAAAGTAGGCATATATACTGCCTTTGACCAAAGAAATCCACGGTGTGTGGTCAACGTTGACAACTCATAATACGAGTCTCAAATGTTCAGAGGGGGAAACAATGGTTTGGGAACACAAAGTATCACATAGCCATCACAAGGGGCTTCAATACGTTGTGGCACGGTGTGGAGACCATGCACGATGACCAACCAAAGTAGGCATATGTCACTGACCATGACAAAATACTGTCACTAAGTGTGGTAAACTTTGACAACTCATAACACGGGTCACAAATGGTCAGGGTGGAAGGTAATGGTTTGTGAATACTAGATATTGAATAGCAAGTACAAATACCTTCAATATGTAGTGGCACAATGTGGCTTCAATGCACAGTGACCGACCAAAGTATGCATATGTCACAAACCATGACCAAAAGAATTTCACAGCGTGTGGTCAACGTTGAAAACGCATAACATGAGTCACAAATGGTCAGAGGGGAAAACAATGGTTTGGGAACACTAGTTATCATTTAGCAAGTACAAAGACCTTCAACAAGCAGTGGCATGGTATGGCTAGCGTGTACAGTGACCAACCAAAGGATGCATACGTCACTGACTATGACCGAATAAGTCCACTATGTGTGGTCAACATTGACAACTCGTAACACGAGTCACAAATGGTCAGAGGGAGAGACAATGGTTTAAGAAGCCTATGTATTGACTAGAAAGGACAAAGAACTTCAATACGTAGTGGCATGGTGTGGCTAATATGCACACCAAACAACCGGACTAGGCATATGTGACATGATGTCCAGAGAATTTCAATATGGGTGGTCAACATTGACCAACCATCACACGAGTCACAAACAGTCAGGAGATGAAACAATGCTATGGGAATATCGGTTCTCAACTACCGAGTACAACGACCTTCAGTCATTAGTAGCATGATATGGCTACCATGCACAATGACCGACCAAGGTAGGCATATGTACTGCCTTTGACCAAAGAATTCCGCTGTGTTTGGTCATCGTTGACAACTCATAACACGAGTCACAAATGGTCAGGGTGGAAGATAATGGTTTGTGAATACTAGTTATTGACTAGCAATTACAAATACCTTCAATATGTAGTGGCACAATATGGCTTCAATGCACAGAGACCAACCAAAGCATGCATATGTCATTAACCATGACCAAAATAATTTCACAGTGTGTGGTCAACGTTGAAAATGCATAACACGAGTCACAAATGGTCAGAGGGGAAAACAATGGGTTGGGAACACTAGTTATCAATTAGCAAGTACAAAGACCTTCAACAAGCAGTGGCACGGTATGGCTAGCGTGCACGGTGACCAACCAAAGGATGCATACGTCACTGACTACGACCGAATAAGTCCACTATGTGTGGTCAACATTGACAACTCAGAACACGAGTCACAAATGGTGAGAGGGAGAGACAATGGTTAGGAAGCCTATGTATTGACTAGAAAGGACAAACAACTTCAATACGTAGTGGCACGGTGTGGCTAATATTCACAGCAAACAACCAAACTAGGCATATGTCACTGATCATGACCAGAGAATTTCAATATGGGTGGTCAACGTTGACCAACCATAACACGAGTCACAAACGGTCAGGAGAGGAAGCAATGCTATGGGAATATCGGTTCACAACTACCAATTACACCGACCTTCAGTCACTAGTAGCACGGTGTGGCTACCATGCACAATGACCGACCAAAGTAGGCATATGTACTGCCTTTGACCAAAGAAATCCGCGGTGTGTGGTCAACGTTGACAACTCATAATACGAGTCACAAATGGTCAGAGGGGGAAACAATGGTTTGGGAACGCCAAGTATCACATAGCCAGTACAAGGGGCTTCAATACGTTGTGGCACGGTGTGGAGACCATGCACGATGACCAACCAAAGTGGGCATATGTCACTGACCATGACCAACTAATGTCACTAAGTGTGGTAAACTTTGACAACTCATAACACGGGTCACAAATGGTCAGGGTTAAAGGTAATGGTTTGTGAATACTAGTTATTGACTAGCAAGTACAAATACCTTCAATATGTAGTGGCACAATGTGGCTTCAATGCACAATGACCAACCAAAGTATGCATATGTCACAAACCATGACCAAAAGAATTTCACAGTGTGTGGTCAACGTTGAAAACGCATAACATGAGTCACAAATGGTCAGAGGGGAAAACAATGGGTTAAGAACACTAGTTATCAACTAGCAAGTACAAAGACCTTCAACAAGCAGTGGCACGGTATGGCTAGCGTGCACAGTGACCAACCAAAGGATGCATACGTCACTGACTACGACCGAATAAGTCCACTACGTGTGGTCAACATTGACAACTCGTAACAAGAGTCACAGATGGTCAGAGGGAGAGACAATGGTTTAAGAAGCCAATGTATTGGCTAGAAAGGACAAAGAACTTCAATACGTAGTGGCACGGCGTGGCTAATATGCACACCAAACAACCAGACTAGGCATATGTGAGATGATGTCCAGAGAATTTCAATATGGGTGGTCAACGTTGACCAACCATAACACGAGTCACAAACGGTCAGGAGATGAAACAATGACATGGGAATATCGGTTCTCAGCTACCAAGTACAACGACCTTCAGTCAGTAGTAGCACGATGTGGCTACCATGCACAATGACCGACCAAAGTAGGCATATGTACTCCATTTTACCAAAGAATCCCGCTGTGTGTGGTCATCATTGACAACTCATAATACGAGTCACAAATGGTCAGAGGGGAAAACAATGGTTTGGGAGCACCGAGTATCAAATAGCAAGCACAACGGGCTTTAATACGTTGTGGCACGGTGTGGAGGCCATGCACGATGACCAACCAAAGTAGGCATATGTCACTGACCATGACCAAATACTGTCACTAAGTGTGGTAAACTTTGACAACTCATAACACGGGTCACAAATGGTCAGGGTGGAAGGTAATGGTTTGTCAATGCTAGTTATCGACTAGCAAGTTCAAATACCTTCCATATGTAGTGGCACAATGTGGCTTTAGTGCACAGTGACCAACCAAAGTATGCATATGTCACAAACCATGACCAAAAGAATTTCATAGTGTGTGGTCAACGTTGAAAACGCATAACATGAGTCACAAATGGTCAGATGGGAAAACAATGGTTTAAGAACACTAGTTATCAACTAGCAAGTACAAAGACCTTCAAAAAGTAGTGGCATGGTATGGCTAGCGTGCACAGTGACCAACCAAAGGATGCATACGTCACTGAATACGACCGAATAATTCCACTATGTGTGGTCAACATTGACAACTCGTAACACGAGTCACAAATGGTCAGAGGGAGAGACAATGGTTTAAGAAGCCTATGTATTGACTAGAAAGGACAAAGAACTTCAATACGTAGTGGCACGGTGTGGCTAATATGCACACCAAACAACCAGACTAGGCATATGTGAGATGATGTCCAGAGAATTTCAATATGGGTGGTCAACGTTAACCAACAATAACACGAGTCACAAACGGTCAGGAGAGGAAATGATGCCATGGGAATTTCGGGTTTCAACTACCAAGTACAACGAACTTCAGTCAGTAGTAGCACGGTGTGGCTACCATGCACAATGACCGACGAAAGTAGGCATATGTACTGCCTTTGACCAAATAAATCCGCTTTGTGTGGTCAACGTTGGCAACTCATAATACGAGTCACAAATGGTCAGAGGGGGAAACAGTGGTTTGGGAGTACCAAGTATCACATAGGAAGCACAAGGGGCTTCAATACGTTGTGGCACGATGTGGAGACCATGCAGGATGACCAACCAAAGTAGGCATATGTCACTGACCATGATCAAATACTGTCACTAAGTGTGGTAAACTTTGACAACTCATAACACGAGTCACAAATGGTCAGGGTGGAAGATAGTGGTTTGTGAATACTAGTTATTGACTAGGAAGTACAAATACCTTCAATATGTAGTGGCATAATGTGGCTTCAATGCACAGTGACCAACCAAAGTATGCATATGTCACTAACCATGACCAAAAGATTTTCACAGTGTGTGGTCAATGTTGAAAACGCATAACACGGTCACAAATGGTCAAAGGGGAAAACAATGGGTTGGGAACACTAGTTATCAACTAGCAAGTACAAATACCTTGAACAAGCAGTGGCACGGTATGGCTAGCACGCACAGTGACCAACCAAAGGATGCATACGTCACTGACTACGACCGAATAAGTCCACTATGTGTGGTCAACATTGACAACTCATAACACGAGTGACAAATGGTCAGAGGGAGAGACAATGGTTAGGAAGCCTATGTATCGACTAGAAAGGACAAATAACTTCAATACGTAGTGGCACGGTGTAGCTAATATGCCCACCAAACAACCAAACTAGGCATATGTAACTGATCATGACCAGAGAATTTCAATATGGGTGGTCAACGTTGACCAAGCATAACACGAGTCACGAACGGTCAGGAGAGGAAACAATGCTATGGTAATATCGGTTCTATACTACCAAGTACAACGAACTTCAGACAGTAGTAGCATGGTATGGCTACCATGCACAATGACCGACCAAAGTAGGCATATGTACTGCCTTTGACCAAAGAAATCTGCTGTCTGTGGTCAGCGTTGACAACTCATATACGAGTCACAAATGGTCAGAGGGGGAAACAATGGGTTGGGAACACCAAGTATGAAATAGCAAGAACACGGGTCTGTAATACGCTGTGGCACGGTGAGGAGACCATGCACGATGACCAACCAAAGTAGGCATATGTCACTGACCATGACCAAATAATGTCACTAAATGTGGTAAACTTTGACAACTCATAACACAAGTCACAAATGGTCAGGGTGGAAGATAATGGTTTGTCAGTACTAGTTATCGACTAGCAAGTACAAATACCTTCAATATGTAGTGGCACAATGTGGCTTCAATGCACAGTGACCAACCAAAGTATGTACATGTCACTAACCATGACCAACAAATTTCACTTAATGCGGTCAACGTTGAAAACGCATAACACGAGTCACAAATGGTCAGATGGGAAAACAACGGGTTAGGAACACTAGTTATCAACTAGCAAGTACAAAGACCTTCAACAAGCAGTGACACGGTATGGCTAGCGTGCACAGTGACCAACCAAAGGATGCATACGTCACTGACTACGACTGCATAAGTCCACTATGTGTGGTCAACATTGACAACTCATAACACAAGTCACAAATGGTCAGATGGGAAAACAACGGGTTAGGAACACTAGTTATCAACTAGCAAGTACAAAGACCTTCAACAAGCAGTGACACGGTATGGCTAGCGTGCACAGTGACCAACCAAAGGATGCATACGTCACTGACTACGACTGCATAAGTCCACTATGTGTGGTCAACATTGACAACTCATAACACAAGTCACAAATGGTCAGAGGGAGAGACAATGGTTTGGGAAGCCTATGTATTGACTAGATTTGACAAAGAACTTCAATACATAGTGGCACGGTGTGGCTAATATGCACACCAGACAACCAAACTAGGCATATGTCACTGATCATGACCAGAGAATTTCAATATGGGTGGTCAACGTTGACCAACCATAACATGAGTCACAAACGGTCAGGAGAGGAAATAATGCTATGGGAATATCGGTTCTCGACTACCAAGTACAACGACCATCAGTCACTAGTATTACATTGTGGCTACCCTGCACAATGACCGGCCAAAGTAGGCATATGTACTGCCTTTTACCAGAGAAATCCGCTATGTGTGGTCAACGCTGACAACTCATAATACGAGTGACAAATGGTGAGAAGGGGAAACAATGGGTTGGGAACACCAAGTATCACATAGCAAGCACAAGGGGCTTCAATAAGTTGTGGCACGGTGTGGAGACCATGCACGATGACCAACCAAAGTAGGCATATGTCACT
>SZWC01004507.1:47143-62763 GCA_023375785.1 Penium margaritaceum | reverse complement strand
TTATGTGGTGATTGTCTTAGGCCAACGGACAGCAAAGCACAGTCACTGCTCGTTTGGTGAATGATCCGTCGCGTGCCTTTGAGGGGCTAGGCGGTTTGGCATAGAGCGGACCCAGATAATCCAGTCGCGGGGATAGCTCAGGAAGAGCGAACGCCTGCGGAGCTGATCCTCGCATACTGTCAGACCCGATTCCGACCGAGGGCGAAAAAGGGTATAACAGTGTTAATGGTGTGGTGAGCATGGAATTCGCTTGTTTTCTGCAACGAGTGTGACATGTGCCTGCAGATCAGTCTATAATCCGGGGCGATAGTCTTCACGGGGAGAGCCGTCGGATCTTCGCTCGAACGGAGACCACCGACGCCAGGGTAGAGCACCCGTGCCGGTGGATTATTCAACGTGTGCCATCGGCGACGCGAGGACAAACGCTGCCGCGTCTTACGCCTCCGGAGAAGCGAAGATGAGGCGAGCCGCACCCGCGCGCCGCTACGAGAACAACCCTGAGGAACCGCCAGGGCTGGATCCTAACTTCAATTGGGATCCGGTGAATGATCGGTTCCCGCAGCTGTACAACGAGGCGGACGAGATGGATCCCGATGAAGAAAAAGAGTTTCACCTGCGGCGGCTCGAGGAACTCCGTGAACTGAAGGCGATCCGACAGGCGCAGTTGGCGGGCCCAACGCAGGAAGATCCAGAGGAAGTTGGCCCACATGACCCTAACGGGCACCACGAATCTATGCACGTGGAGGACTATGTATCGGAAGAAGAAGAGGAACTAGATGCGGATGACGGACCGGTTTAGCTTCATGAAGTCACAACGCCAGATGGGAGAACCATCTACGAGGCAGTGGAAATGATGTCAACACAAACTGCACTTTGGCGCCTCGAGTTTTCTACCCCAAGAGCCCCCTCACCGATACCCTCCACCACCCATGAAAGGGATTATGTAGATGTGGATGATGTCCAGGAAGATGAAGCAGAAGAATATGAGACACCATTGGATCATCCTTCGGTGCAGGCGCTGCACACCTTGCATCAACCTGTCACTTTCCATCCCAGGGTGGTCCCCTCTAGCCCCACTGCCCACCTTCGTCGACCGGCTTCGGAAAGCGGAGTGTCTCCACCTCGGGCAGAGAGGAATGTGGAGGCAATGGGACGACGGCCCAGGGAAGCTCGACGGGATGATCAGTCCGCTGTGACTTCGCATCGCTTGCATGCCGTGCCACAGCCCCAACAACAACAACATGTGAGCAAGACGCCCTCTTCGGTAACTGCATCACGTCATTGAGAAGTTCTAGAGCCACGAGGGGTCAGTGCCTAATTCACAATTGGACCCACTGGGCAAACACGCGCCACTACGGACGCGCACGCCCACACCGGGGCTCTGTTGACGAAGAACATTATACCAGCTGTGTAGTCACGATGGCATCCATCCCATCATCAAACAGGCAAGACGTCGGCCACGTGAGCGGCAGAAAACTCCAGCAGCAATCTCGCATGGTGGCTGGGATGACTGGACTTGGACAAGCATCAGTGACTCATGGAAGTAAGCACTATCTTGTACGGGTGCAGACGAGAACCACAAGACAGCACATGGGGAGTTCTGGACTGGGAGGAACCGATGCAGGACGCGCTCGATGAAGGGGAGCAGCGGTTGCTTTGTCGGCTGGTACTAGGGCAGTTGGCCTGGCGCAGACACACCGATGTCATGTGGGGGCCCCGCCGCGGGCACAGGTACTGATGGTGACTCCGCAGGAACTGACCACAACCACAGCGGCAAAAGCTTCCTACACCCTCCCAAAGCTTGACGTCTTCAAAGGTGAACCAGAGGAGGACTTGGCAGTGTGGTTGTCGAAGTTGGGCACTTGTCTCGACTACGGACTGCTGTCTCCTGACTACATTGTCCCAGCGGTACATCTCGCACTACAAGGGAAGGCCATGGAGTGGTTTACGGCAGAGCACAAGGAACGTCCTTTTGCTGACTTTGACGACCTGGCGAACAGGATGACTAAACGCTTCGACCTTATGAGCCTGGAGGAGGCGGAGCTCCAGATTCGTACAGTTTGCATGAAGTCTGGGGAAAACATGAAGCTGCACAACGACAAGTTCATCAAGATCTCGGTGCGTTGCGTCGACATTCCCTTACGCATGATCAAGGAGTACTACCGGGATTCTCTTATCCCAGCGATAGCCAACGCTTTAGATCTCCGCCAGTTCAACACACTGGACGCCTTGAAGGAGGAAGCGGAACATCAGCAATGGGAGATAAAGCGAAGAGCGGCTCGAGAGCAATCTGCACCAAAGGAGCATGTGGCGCCCACTATTCGCATGCCAATGGGTGCTTCGGCGCCCAACCCGATGAACCCCCATAACTTCCCACCAGGAAGTTGCTATGGATGCGGAGAGTTCACTCATCGGCGCCGGGAGTGCCCCAACCCCATACCAATGCCCGGGGTGTCAGCTAGAGGAGGAGCATACCAGGGACGCGGATCGGCTGGAGCTGGCGCGACCCGGGAAGCTGTTGGCCCCAGCATCACTGCCCGACCCTCTGGTCCGGCAGATAATGGACCGGCGCAATGGAAAGTATATGCGCAGCAGAGGGAAATTGGAGAAATCCCAACTACGACCCAACCGTCCACTTCAGATGCGCCGGCACGAAACGTGAAGCTCAGACTTCCACAATCGGAGGAACAGACCACAGAGACCCCCGTGACGGAGGTAGAACGGGAATTGGTCACGGTGGCTCAAGCGCAAGGCGTAGACGGATGGTCGATTGCGGAGATGTATGAACGCATGTGTCAATACAAGGAGCGACAGGAACAGGCAGAAGCTGATCTTCATAAGTGTGTCGAAGCGCATTCGATGCACTTGCCAAGTCAAATCACAGCGATGCCCAGGAACCACCCACCACCCGCGCACGCACCGCCGTCGAGGGGTCCCAGACCGCTGCGTCGCCCGAAGGTGTCCTTTGAACCTATGGCACGCAGTGAACCCGCTGCAGGTGTCATGACCTCCTTCCATCGTCCGTTCCAGGAGGTGTCATTGGGATAATACTTACAACAAAATCCTACTTGTCTCCTGGACTTCGCAACAGTTCTGCAAGAGTACGCGGAGAAGCTTCGACCAGCTGGCATTTGCATAACCTACACACAGACCCCACATGACCGATTCAGCAGGCTGGCTATCCGAGATGAGCCTCACACATGGGGATGGCAACCCGTGCCCCTGGCACCGCCGCGCACAAAGGCTCCCCACCACGAAGTAACTAGCTGCTTTGTGTGGATATGCGGCAAGAAATTACTGGCCATCATTGACCTTGGAGCTACTCACACTACAGTAACTCTTCAAGTATTGCAAGCGGTCGGCTGGCACCACAAAATTCGACCAACTACCAAAGTGTTCACAAATGCGTGTGGCGGCATGGATGCAGGGCATGGCATCGTGGATGATCTTCCCCTACAGGTGGGCCTCATCCACGAAGTTGTACGAATGCAAGTCACGGTGGCTCGCACTTATGATGTCCTGTTGGGAACAGATTACCTCATTCCCCGACAGTCCGCTCTGTTCTATACAGAGGGCGTCATGCAGCTGACTTCATCGGGGTATACCACGTGTGCAGCACTCATTGTGGGGCCACGAACATCAATGCCCACGAAATTTGGCCACCCCTTCTCGTTGGAGGAAGCCTGCGCAGAGGACCACGCCGCCAAAAATTCTATCCTGGCATTCCCAAGGCACGATGTCCCCTCCACTTTATCGGCACCAACTCAGGAGGACCAAGAGCGGGACCACATGCCTATGGCGGAACAGCCGTATCCCGAACGAACACCAGCTGCTCCGTCAGATGATCGACCTCAGATCCCGATGGGGCCAATACCCAGGCCATCGGTGACGTTCCCATAGTGGCTCTTCCTCCCTTCAACTCCCGTACACCCTCGCGAGTCTGGTAGGGTGCCATCCACCCTTCCTCATCCTCGGCTCCCTCGGCTCTCGGATCACTTTCCCATGCAGGAGAACTCGCGACCAATGATCCCAAGCGACCCCGTTATGGAGGCGGAACGCAAAGGAAAATTGTTGGTGTGCGACAGAGACACTGTCTTCTGTGAGGACGGGAGCTCGGATGATTCAGATGACGCACCAATGAGTGATGTTGGCTGGCTGCGCCTCGATGATGAGCCCCCACCCCGTCCATCCAGGGCCCTCACCGTCTCATCGAGCGGCTCCCAAAATTTCAACCTGCAGGTCTATGACTATTGGGACCCAGACGCTGACCTTGGAGCCGGTCTGGTGGGAGATGAAGAGCCACCCCCACCAACGATCCCACATTCCCAACGATGGAACCACATGCTTCACGAGCGATTGACTGAACAGCAGAAGCAAGACGTCAGGGAGCTCCTCGAATATCATGAAGAAGTGTTCACAGGCAAGTCGTCCGAGATCGGAGCAGTTGACACAGTCCATGTTATTAACACAAGAGACGCGCTGCCACATAAGCAGAAAGATCGACGTCTACTACAATATCAAAAGGATGTCATCAACGAAGGTCTGCGAGAACTCAAGGAACAGGGTGTGATTGTGGAAGTGGAAAGCCCGTGGCTCTCCAATATGGTGATCGTGGGGAAGCCGGACGGTACGAAGCGGTTCTGTGTCGAATTTCGCGACCTCAATAAGGTCACGATTGAGGATGCATATCCCATGCCGCTCATTGTTAATATCCAGGAGCGCCAGCGCGGGAAGAGTTGGTTTGCCAAACTTGATGTCAAGTCGGCCTTTCACACCATCCCCATGGATCGCAACTCTATGCTGAAGACAGCCTTCATCACTCCAGATGGGTTGTATGCCTTCACGCGCATGCCCTATGGGCTGCGTAATGCCAGTGCTACATTCCAACGCGTGATGGACCAGTTATTGCGCGACGTACCTAACGCATGCTGCTATGTGGATGACGTCATGGTCGCGGCATTCAGCTTTCAGGAACTAATGGCCTCACTTGACGCTGTCTTCTCAGCCCTACGCTCCGCAAACCTCCGTCTAAAGGCCGCCAAGTGTGTCATCGGAGCAGACAGCATGGAATTCCTCGGATTCATCATCAATGCACAGGGCATATTAACAGACCCAGCCAAGATCGCAGCCGTCCGTGACTGTAAACGACCGGTTACATCATCCCAGGTCCAGATCTTCCTCGTGTTTGTCAGCTTCTTCCGCAAATTTGTTCGTAACCATGCAAAGATTGTTCGTCCATTGCAGCGCCTTACCCATCAAGATGAGCCATTTGAATGGACTGAGGCATGCCAGCTTGCTTGGGCTGAGATAAAACATCGCCTCATCACGGCCCCAATGCTGGAATTCCCANGCCGTCCGTGACTGTAAACGACCGGTTACATCATCCCAGGTCCAGATCTTCCTCGTGTTTGTCAGCTTCTTCCGCAAATTTGTTCGTAACCATGCAAAGATTGTTCGTCCATTGCAGCGCCTTACCCATCAAGATGAGCCATTTGAATGGACTGAGGCATGCCAGCTTGCTTGGGCTGAGATAAAACATCGCCTCATCACGGCCCCAATGCTGGAATTCCCAGACATCAACCTCCCGTTCGTCACCACAACATACTTTTCACAAGAGGGCATTGGGGCTATCCTGTCTCAACGAGGAGATGATGGCAGGATGAGAGTGGTCTGCTATGGCAGCCGCGCGCTCAACGATGCGGAAGCCAAGTACCCTCCGGTGAAAGGAGAATGTCTGACGGTACTATGGGCCATTCAGTTATACCGTGATTACGTCAAGAATGGGAAACACTTCACCATTCTCACGGACCATCAGGCCCTCCAGTGGTTGCTCACAACCCAGAACCACGAAGGGATCCTGGGCAAATGGGCCATGCTCCTCCAAGGATACAACCTCACAATCAAATACCAGCCAGCATTCGCGAATCGTAACGCAGACGCTCTTAGCCGGCTCCCACGTGAAGGGTGGAAGGATCGCGGTTCTCTCGAAACACCGTCACATGGCGATGGCTCACCTCCGCCCGAGCCCCCTTTTGGCAAAACCGTCTTGATTCAAGGCCAAGCACGGGATCTCACCGCCGAGGAATATCGCTGGGCGTACCCGCTTGACGGCTTTCCTCAAGAAAATGACGACGTGGGTCACCTAAATGTACAGCGCAAAACTGACCTCTTCAAGGATGCGCCTGGATGGACGCACAAGGAGTATGGAGATTGGCTTCGCCAGACGCGACGCGACTCCGCCCCTGCATCCAGGGCGTGCACTCCAACGATCGTGTCGCCGTCGCCAGCAACGGCGGTCCGCTCGATAGCAGTGGATGCAATCAGGCAATTCTTCGACCGAACATACTTCGCGCTACCTTGGGTGGAGGTCTTTACCCATCTGCCCGGGCAAATTACACGGCTGGAAACCTTCTTTGAAGAAATCAACACTGCGCTGGCATCATCCGGCTGGAGAGTCACTTGTTGGCTCGAGTCGCACGGTCATCGCATTATGAGGGATCATGTCGATGGGACCCGACGAACTGTTCATGAGATGCTCGAGACGGGGGCTCTCGCATGGCGACCGATGACATTGTGCAATCAACCGGTGCCGGAGCACACCTACACGGTCATCTCATGCCCTGTATGGATTGCCGGCGTGAAATTCATCGTGATCGTGGATACAGGTTCCACACATACCACAGTGGCCATGCGCGTCATCCGGCGGTTTAATTGGTCGAACCTTGTTCGCGCTGTCGATATCCGCTTCGGCACCGCTGGCGGCGAAATCACCCAGTCCGAGGGTCAAATTGATTTATTTCCCCGTCAGGTCGGAAATATACACCAAAGTTTGCCGGTTCAGGTGTGTGAAACACACACTTACGACGTCCTTCTTGCCAACGATTGGCTGACGGCATGCGACGTGATAATTCTGCTTGGGGAAAAATGCATGACACTACACGACGATGACGGGACGCCATCTTACGTCCCGCTTCACTTCGACGCAACGGAAGCACCAGCTCAGCAGAATGCACGATTGCACACGAGGCAGGCTCTCTCCACCAACCATGCAGAACATGCGGGCAATCAATCCACCGGCTCCCGCTTCGTGCGATTCGTCGCTGACGCACCGGCGTCATCCACGGATAGCAGCGACTCTCCGGAGAATCATGCACCGGATCCGTCAGAGGCGCACACATGCACCGCGGGAAACATGCAGACGACGGTGGAAGACGTCATCCTCCTCGCTGAACACGTGTCGAGAAGATCGGCGGGGATCCGAGGAGACCCTTCAACACATGAACAAGGTCTGGAGCCTGACATGCCCCTTGCCCTCCGACGGTCACGGCGGCACGCCCATCCCGCCTGCTCGCCCCGAACCGCCCGGCCACCATCTCGTGGATCCCGACAACAACCCTCAAATTCTCATTCCCACGGTTATCGCCGCTTACAAAACCGACGATCCCCAAATGAGACAGACACAGCTGCGGATGACTTGGAACATACTCCCCCCGCATCTCCTACCGACAACCACCGACGGGCTAACGACACCACACTAGAAATGGACCACGCAGCTTGGGCACGCTACGAGTACAAACTCGCTGGAAACACGGCGTCCACGAGTGCTGCTCCTCAGTTGGAGGGTCGCGCGCTTGCAGCATTTCTCACCATGGCTGATGCGGCAGACCTTCTTGACAACCTCGGCATGGACGATCCCTGCCCGGCACCCCCGCCCTCCCCGGAAGTACCTGACCCCCACAGCGGCGAGGCGTTGTGGCAAACATTGGCTCTTCATGTAACCCAGAATCGCGCATGGGCGGGACGAGTGGAGAGACTCTGGGAGCAGCACATGACATGGCTGCGGTCATACGCGAGTCAAGTACGCAGTTCTGCCGCAAACCTGGCGCAGGCCAGGACCACCCTCTCTGCGTGCAAATCTACCCGCACCAACGGCCACCAGCGTGTCCAAGAGCAGGCGGCGCAGGTCACCGCCATCAAAGCTAGACTTCAGGAAGTGTGGCGCCAGCAAGATGCATGGAACTAGGCCGTGGACAGAGGGGAAGAACCACCCGCGGCTGAAGGGCAACGTCTCATCGACCAGCGTGCAGAATTGGGTCGCACCCTCAGGGCCACGCGGACAGAAGCAGTTCGCTTGACTTCTGGGCTGCAGCTGCTCGATGCTCAGCTGTCTGACCTCCGGCAGTTACGAACGGAGTGTTAGGTGGACTGGGCCTCCGTCTGTGCCAGATTGCAGGACATGTCCCAGCAACGCACGAGGGTTCTATCCCTCCGAGAAAACGTCTCACAGCAGTATCGTGCTATCTGCGCGATGGTTGACCAGGCCAGGCAGCTTGTCGACGAGCAAGAACAGCGCATTCAACAACAGCTCATGTGTGACGTCACTCGCTCCTTCATCATCAGCGCCGTGCAGAGGTTGGATTTTGAGTGGGCGGAGTACTTGGAGGGACTGCGGTACCTTTACCCACTAGACTCTTCTACTACTGATGGCCCGGCAGCCTTCCGCTGTTTCCTACATTGGACAATGACTCCCGAGCACCCGGAACGCCGGCAGGCCGGGCTCCTCCCATTCCTGACAACAAGCTTCAATTTGTACCATCGCGACTTCCTCCGCTTCCTCTATCCCCTTGACCACTCTCTTGACCGCGGAGCCCGTACCTTTCGCTGCTTCCTCGATTGGGCAGTGCGACAGCGTCACCAAGACCCCCTTCCCACAAACCTGCATCCCTTTGCTCGTCGAGCGGTCATACTCCGGGCTGCCTACCGTTGTGCAGAAGCGGATGAGCAGGATCACGCGGGCCTTCGCCGTGTCTTCCCAACACGGACGGCCAATCATCGCGATGGTAGGGCGCTGAGAGTGTTCATGCGCTGGCTTCACCGCCAGCGACTCGGTTCCCCCTCTTCGGAGCATAGTTCGAGCACTAGCAACGAGGACTCGTCCCACGGTGGGGAGGAAGTCTCCTCAGCCAATCAGCCATCACCGAATGCCGTCCCGCCCCCGGCGTCTGTACCTCCTCCTCCCTCGCCGCCTGCCCAAGTGCGGAATGGCGCAGGCCCTGCGCCCCCCGGTCCGCACCCACCCTGCGTGCGACGGACACCCTCCCCGTAACGCAGCCGTTTGTGGCAGATCAGAGGTCCCCTTCTCCTGCTGCCCCATCCCTGCCTCTTCCCCTGCACCAGCGAGAAATCCTCATCGCACTTCCGGTCTTTGGCCCTCTTCCTCGCCCTCCCTCTCCTCCGCCTTCTCCTCGTGCGCCTGTGTCATCAACGCCCGGAGCAGCCTCCCTGCCGGAGTGTGACCCACCGTCTGGCGGTGATGCCGGAGTAGCGCCGAGCACCTCTCACCCCTAGGAACCACCTGCTGCGCCCGGAGCAGCCTCCCTGCCAGTGCAGGATCCACCGTCTGACGGTGCTTGTGACCCGGCTTTGGTTTCTCTGACCCGGCGTTGGCTTCTCTGACCCGGCTTTGGTTTTTGTGACCCGGCTTTGGTTTCTCTGACCCGGCTTTGGTTGTGTGACCCGGCTTTGGTTTTTGTGACCTGACTTTGGTTTTTGTGACCCGGCTTTGGCTTCTGTGACCCGGCTTTGGTTTCTGTGACCCAGCTTTGGTTTCTGTGACCCGGCTTTGGTTTCTGTGACCCAGCTTTGGTTTCTGTGACCCGGCTTTGGTTTCTGTGACCCAGCTTTGGTTTCTGTGACCCGGCTTTGGTTTCTGTGACCCAGCTTTGGTTTCTGTGACCCGGCTTTGGTTTCTGTGACCCAGCTTTGGTTTCTGTGACCCGGCTTTGGTTTCTGTGACCCAGCTTTGGTTTCTGTGACCCGGCTTTGGTTTCTGTGACCCAGCTTTGGTTTCTGTGACCCGGCTTTGGTTTCTGTGACCCAGCTTTGGTTTCTGTGACCCGGCTTTGGTTTCTGTGACCCAGCTTTGGTTTCTGTGACCCGGCTTTGGTTTCTGTGACCCAGCTTTGGTTTCTGTGACCCGGCTTTGGTTTCTGTGACCCAGCTTTGGTTTCTGTGACCCGGCTTTGGTTTCTGTGACCCAGCTTTGGTTTCTGTGACCCGGCTTTGGTTTCTGTGACCCAGCTTTGGTTTCTGTGACCCGGCTTTGGTTTCTGTGACCCAGCTTTGGTTTCTGTGACCCGGCTTTGGTTTCTGTGACCCAGCTTTGGTTTCTGTGACCCGGCTTTGGTTTCTGTGACCCAGCTTTGGTTTCTGTGACCCGGCTTTGGTTTCTGTGACCCAGCTTTGGTTTCTGTGACCCGGCTTTGGTTTCTGTGACCCAGCTTTGGTTTCTGTGACCCGGCTTTGGTTTCTGTGACCCAGCTTTGGTTTCTGTGACCCGGCTTTGGTTTCTGTGACCCAGCTTTGGTTTCTGTGACCCGGCTTTGGTTTCTGTGACCCAGCTTTGGTTTCTGTGACCCGGCTTTGGTTTCTGTGACCCAGCTTTGGTTTCTGTGACCCGGCTTTGGTTTATGTGACCCAGCTTTGGTTATGTGACCTGGCTTTGGTTTTTGTGACCCGTCTTTGGTTTCTGTGACCCGACTTTGATTTCTGTGACCCGGGTTTGGTTTATGTGAACCGGCTTTGGTTTCTGTGACCCGGCTTTCGTTTCTTTGAACTGGTTTTGGTTGTTGTGACCCGGCCTTGGTTTGTGTAACCCGGCTTTGCCTTCTGTGACCTGGCTTTGGTTTATGTGACTTGGCTTTGGTTTATGTGACCTGTCTTTGGATTCTATGACACTACTTTCGTTTCTGTGACCCGACGTTACTTTCTATGACCCAGCCTTGGTTTCTATTGCCAGGAAAATGTGAGCAGCGGAGCATGCAGAGGAGCAAGTGGCGTGGAAGCTGTCGCGATGATGCGGGAGGCGGACGGAAGATGACGTCACAGCAGGAACAGAAGTATACGGGCAGGAGAGAACATCGCAAGGAGTGGAAGCAACGAAGCGATGAGCATGAATGATCAAGAGTGACACTTTTAGTGATGAAGCGAGGCTTGCAGCCGAAGTGCTTTGACAGAGGACTATCGCGGTTTGGGCTCCACGGTGAATGGACACTTCAATGAGTGTGAGACGCAAACGAGGATCAGACAAAATCTTTGGACTCGATGCTCTTTGCGGAACTGATAGATGATTGAGCGCAGTCTGCGATCAAGGTGATGAAAGCGATGAAGCGAGGAACGGCAATTGAGCGGAGGCAATTCATGATGAAGGATATTGAGAAGGAATTGACAGAGGCCATTGGGTACAGGGATCCTACTGCTATTCGTACTAGTCATAGGGATTAGAGTACAAGTGTCTACACCCATCAGGGTGGACGGTGCGAGACGTGAAGCCGGAGCCGCCATTGTGCTGCTGCTGTAGCTTCCCTGTCTGTGCGGTGCGAGGGGGCGGTGCGGCTGCACTTCGTCTTATGCTCTTCGGAGTCCTTCCATGTTAGGTGGAGGATGTGCTTCTTCTGCCGATCCTTGGATGTCGCCACGTAGAACAGACCAGGGAGCAGGGTTGTTGCTGGCAGATCTTGCTGGTCGATATGCGGTGTTGGAGGTCCGTTGGCGTTGGACGTGGTGTGTTCGGACGGCCGGATGGTCAGACCAGAGGAGTCTGATTGGCTAAGCCTTCCGAGCCGTTCGGTCAGCGGGGCGCGGGAGGTGAACCGGGATCCGCCTGGCTTTTCCATTTCCCGTTAGGTGGGTGTTACGGGGAGATTTGGGTTATGCCAAGACAAGCCTGTTGAGCCGTGTGGTTCTTGATAAAGATTCCGACATCCCCCTTCAAGAGCACACGGCTTGCAAGAAAGAAGTCGCGGCCTAGTCGCGCCCTAGTCGCGCCCTAGTCGCGCCCTAGTTGCGCCCTAGTTGCGCACTAGTTGCACCCTAGTTGCGCCCTAGTTGCGCCCTTGTTGCACCGTAGTTGTGCCCTAGTTGCAACCTAGTTGCGCCCTAGTTGCGCCCTGGTTGCCCCCAGTTGCGCCCTAATTGCGCCCTACTTGCGGCCTAGCTGCGCCATAGTTGTGCCCTAGTTGCAACCGAGTTGCGCCCAAGTCGCGCCCTGGTCGCGCCCTAGTCGCGCCTTGTTGCGCCCTAGTTGCGCACTATTTGCGCCCTAGTTACACCCTAGTTGCGTCATAGTTGTGCCCTATTTGCGTCCTAGTTGCGCCCTAGTTGCGCCCTAGTTTCCCCCTAGTTGCGCCCTCGTTGCGCCCGGGCGTCCTAGTTGTGCCCTAGTTGCGCCCTACTTGCACCCTAGTTGCATCCTAGTTACGGATTAGTTGCGCCCTAGTTGCATCCTAGTTGCGCCCTAGTTGCATCCTAGTTGCGCCCTACTTGCACCCTACTGGAACCTACTTGCGCCCTAGTTGCACCTCATGTTGACACTAGCTACGCCCTAGTTATCCCCTAGTTGTGCCCTTAGTTGCGTCTTACTTACGCCGTAGTTGCGCCTTAGTTGCGCCCAAGTTGCGTCCAACTTGCAGACTAATTGCACTCTAGTTGCACCCTAGTTACGCCCTAGTTGCGCCCTAGTTGCACCCTAGTTGCGCCCTAGTTGCACCCTAGTTGCGCCCTCGTTGAGCCCTTGTTGCGCCCTAGTTGCACCCTAGTTGTGCCCTAGTTGCGCCCTAGTTGCGCCCTAGTTGCGCCCTCGTTGCGCCCTAGTTGCGTCCTAGTTGTGCATAGCTGCGCCCTAGTTGTGCCCTTGTTGCGCATTAGTTGTGCCCTAGTTGCGCCCTACTTGCACCCTACTTGCGCCCTAGTTACGTCCTACTTGCACCCTATCTGCGTCTTAGTTGCACCCTAGGTGTGCCCTAGTTGCGCCCTTCTTGCGCCCGTATTGCACCCTAACTACACCCTATTGGCGCCTACTTGCGCCCTAGTTGTGCCTCAGTTGGGCACTAGATACGCCCTAATTGTGGCCTAGTTACGCCCTAGTTGCGTCTTACTTGCGCCCTACTTGCGCCCTAGTTGTACCCTAGTTGCACCCTACTTGCACCCTAGTTGCGCCCTAGTTGCACACTACTTGCGCCCTAGCTGCGCCCTACTTGCGCCCTGGTTGCGCACAAGTTGCAACCTACTTGTGCCCTACTTGCACCCTACTTGCGCCCTAGTTGCGCCTCAGTTGGGGACTAGCTACGCCCTAGTTGTACCCTATGTGCACCCTAGTTGCGTCCTACTTGTACCCTTTTTGTACCCTAGTTTCGCCTTAGTTGTGCCCTAGTTGCGCCCTAGTTGCGCCCTACTTGCGCCCTAGTTGCGCCATAGTTGCGCCCTAGTTGCGCCCTTGTTGCGCCCTCGTTCCGCCCTAGTTGCGCCCTAGTTGCGCACAAGTGGCGCCCTAGTCGAGCCCTAGTTGCGCCCTAGTTGCGCCCTAGTTGTGCCCTAGTTGCGCCCTAGTTGCGCCTTAGTTGCGCCCTAGTTGCTCCCAGTTGTGCCCTAATTGTAACCTAGTTGCGCCCTAGTTGCGCCCTAGTTGCACCCTAGTTGCACCATAGTTGCGCCCAAGTCGCGCCCTAGTCGCGCCCTAGTCGCGCCCTAGTTGCGCCCTAGTTGCGCCCTAGTTGTGCCCTAGTTGCGTCCTAGTTGAGCCCTAGTTGCGCCCTAGTTGCGTCCTAGTTGCGCCCTAGTTGCGCCCTAGTTGCGCCATAGTTGCGCCCAAGTCGCGCCCTAGTCGCGCCCTAGTCGCGCCCTAGTTGCGCCCTAGTTGCGCCGTAGTTGTACCCTAGTTGCGTCCTAGTTGCGTCCTAGTTGCGCCCTAGTTATGCCCTAGTTGCGTCCTAGTTGAGCCCTAGTTGCGCCCTAGTTGCGTCCTAGTTGCGCCCTAGTTGCGCCCTAGTTGCGCCATAGTTGCGCCCAAGTCGCGCCCTAGTCGCGCCCTAGTCGCGCCCTAGTTGCGCCCTAGTTGCGCCGTAGTTGTACCCTAGTTGCGTCCTAGTTGCGTCCTAGTTGCGCCCTAGTTATGCCCTAGTTGCGTCCTAGTTGAGCCCTAGTTGCGCCCTAGTTGCGCCCTAGTTGCGCCCTAATTGCACCCTAGTTGTGGCCTAGTTGCGCCCTATTTGCGCCCTAGTTCCGCCCTAGTTGGGCCCTGGTTGCGCCCTAGTTGCGCCCTATTTGCGCATTAGATGCACCCTACTTGCGCGCTACTTGCGCCCTACTTGCGCCCTAGTTGCGCCTCAGTTGGGCACTAGCTACGCCCTAGTTGTACCCTAGTTGAGCCCTAGTTGCATCCTACTTGTGCCCTACTTGCGCCCTAGTTGCGCCTTAGTTGCGCCCTAGATGCGGTTTAGTTGCGCCCTAGTTGCGCCCTAGTTGCGTCGTAGTTACGCCCTCGTTGTGCCCTAGTTGCGCCCTAGTTGCGCCCTAGTTGCGTCATAGTTGCGCCCTAGTTGCACCCTAGTCGCGCCCTAGTTGCGCCCTAGTTGCGCCCTAGTTGCGCCCTAGTTGCGCCCTAGTTGCACCCTATTTGCACCCTTATTATACTTTACTTGCGCCCTACCGGCACCCTACTTGCGCCCTAGTTGTGCTTTAGTTGGACACTAGCTACGCCCTAGTTGTGCCCTACTTGCGCGCTAGTTGCGTCCTACTTGTGCTCTACTTGCGCCCTAGTTGCGCCTTAGTAGCGCCTTAGTTGCGCCCAACTTGCGCACTAGTTGCACCATAGTTGCGCTCTAGTTGCGCCCTAGTTGTGCCATACATTCACTCTAGTAGCACCCTAGTTGCACCCTACTTACTCCATAGTTGCGCCCTAGTTGTGCCATAGTTGCGCCCTAGTTGCGCTCTATTTGCGCCCCACTTGCGCCCTGGTTGCGCCTTAGTTGCGCCCTAGTTGCGCCCAACTTGCACACTAGTTACACCCTAGTAGCGCCCTAGTTGCGCCCTAGTTGCGCCCTAGTTGCGCCCTAGTTGCGCCCTAGTTGCGCCCTAGTTGCGCCCTACTTGTTCCCTAGGTGCGTCCTAAGTACGTACTAGTTGCACCCTAGTTGCGACCTTCTTGCGCCGTTATTGCACCAAACTTGCACCCTACTGGCGCCCTACTTGCGCTCTAGTTGCGCCTCACTTGGGCACTACCTACATCCTAGTTGCCCCCGGTTGCGTCCTTATTGCGCCCTAGTTGCGTCCTAGTTGCGCCTTCGTTGCGCCCTAGTTGCACCCTAGTTGCGCCCAAGTCGCGCCCTAGTCGCGCCCTAGTTGCGCCCTAGTCGCACCCTAGTTGAGCCTTAGTTGCGCCCTAGTTGTGCCATAGTTGCGTCCTAGTTGCGCCCTAGTTGCGCCCTAGTTGCGCCCTAGTTGTGCCCTATATGTGCCCTAGTTGCGCCCTACTTGTGCCCTACTTGCACCCTCGTTGCGCTCTAGTTGCAGCCTAGTTGCGCCCTAGTTGCGCCCTAGTTGCGCCCTAGTTGCTCCCTAGTTGCGCCCTAGTTGCGCCCTAGTTGCTCCCTAGTTGCGCCCTACTTGCGCCCTACTCTCGCCCTAGTTGCGCCTCAGTTGGGCACTAGCTACGTCCTAGTTGTACCCTAGTTGCGCCCTAGCTGCGTCCTACTTGTGCCCTACTTGCGCCCTAGTTGCGCCTTAGTTGCACCTTAGTTGCGCCTTAGTTGCGCCTTAGTTGCGCCTTAGTTACGCCTTAGTTG
>SZWC01004507.1:26992-47122 GCA_023375785.1 Penium margaritaceum | reverse complement strand
CCTAGTTGTACCCTAGTTGCGCCCTAGCTGCGTCCTACTTGTGCCCTACTTGCGCCCTAGTTGCGCCTTAGTTGCACCTTAGTTGCGCCTTAGTTGCGCCTTAGTTGCGCCCTAGTTGCGTCCAAGTTGCACCCTAGTTGCGCCCTAGTTGGACCCTAGTTGCGCCCTAATTGCGCCCTAGTTGCGCCTTCATTGCGCCCTAGTGGCGCTCTAGTTGCGCCCTAGTTACGCCATAGTTGCGCCATAGTTGCGCCCTAGTTGTGCCCTAGTTGCGCCCTAGTTACGCCCTTGTTGCGCCTTATGTGTGCCCTAGTTGCACCCTACTTGCGCCCTACTTGCGCCCTAGTTGCGCCCTACTTGCATCCCAGTTGCGTCTTAGTTGCGCCCTAGTTGCGCCCTAGTTGCGCCTCGGTTCGGCACTAGGTACGCCCTAGCTGTACCCTACTTGCGCCCTAGTTGCGACCTACTTGTGCCCTATTTGCGCCCTACTTGCGCCTTAGTTGCGCCCTAGTTGCGCCCTAGTTGTGCCATATTTGCGCCCTATTTGCGCTTTAGCCAACTTTGGTCGGTCATTGTCCATGCTAGTTGAGATCTGATATTCACATAGCATTGTTTCCTCCCCTGACCGTTTGTGACTCGTGTTATGGTTGGTCAACGTTGACCACCCATCTTGAAATTCTCTTGTCATGGTCAGTGACATATGCCTAGTTTGGTTGTTTGGTGTGCATATTAGCGACACCGTGCCACTATATATCGAAGTTCTTTGTCCTTTATAGTCGATACTGTTGGAAAAAGAGTTCAGTGGTACACAAGACATAAGGCAGGGTGTCAAGTAAGGAAAACCCTTGCTGGAAACACTTATGGACCAGCAGCATTATTACCGGAATACCCCTCGTATATATCATCTACCCTGCTCAGGGCTTGGAGGGCAAAAGAGAAAACACCCCTCGGTCCCACTTCCGAGATAGCGCAACTCTCGTACGAGACTTGGCCCCGTGATCAGCTCCGGCTCCGTCGGCCCACGTCCTGAAACGGCCAACACGAGACCGGCACGACTGACGACGGCAACGGCACCTGGACGTTCCCGCGGCTCCGTCCTCGCACAACGACAACTGCGCTTCAGTCTGAACCAACCACTTGTGCACGAAGGCAGCTCACCAGCCAAGGCGCTCGGGCAAGTCCATCACCAACACTAGAAGCATGGCTGAGGCGACTGGTCACTTTACGACCACCCTAGTTTAGTACTCTAGAACGAATAACTCTAGTACTTAGGTAGACTGCTTGTGCTCTTGTATTTGCCTCTGTTATCATTCGTATCAATCAATCATAACTTCTTTTCAATCAAGCTATCCATCCTCGTTCCACTGCCCGCCCCCGTGCTGTGGCACACTTCGTCACTACACTCCTTGCCTCGTGTGATACTTCAAACATCCCACTCGGCCTGTCGTCACTCATCACTTGTACTCTGTCGGCGCTCTTCCTTCCGTCATCGCACCTCCGCTCTGTCACTCCCGTTGCGCTCGCATCGCTCTACCGAAGCGCCCTCAGCTTCGTAGCGCCCATGCCGGCTGGCACTGCATCCACTCAGTGTTGAGGCTCGCATCCCGGACCCTTGGCTACAAGCCCATGTTCTGGTGGCTGTGATTCTTGGCCTTTTGCCTTCAGTCCTTGAGCCTTCATGACGTCAGCACCTCGTCAGCACCCTGCAGTCTCACCGACGCTTCAGCCTCAGCCTCATCTGCACATCAAGGGCACCCTTGGAGCACTGCATTTACCTGACATGGTATCAGAGCCCAGAGAAACATCCGGGCACCATCATCGCCTCCTCCTTCTTCGCTGATGCCTGAAACGCCACGCCGCGCCACGCCATCATTGAACGAACCACACCGTCTCATCTTTGGCCCAAACAGCCAACGTATCCTTCCTCCTTCGCTTGCAGAAGTACAAGAGTTGTGTACGGGGACAAATCTGTACCCACTGCAGCCGGTTTACCTCTCCACGCCGCACCCGCAGCTGATGTCCTCCTCAACAGTCCAAAGCACGTTTCTGTCAAATCGCTATCAATCGCCTCCGCAGCGGTAGCAAGAGTAAAAGCCGTCCTTCCTCCTTCCCTCTCCACGGACATTGCAGCCGAGATCTGTAGCCTTGTTGCAAAACTCTGCCTTCAGCCTAAGCATAACTGCTCCTACGTCTGTCCTCCATCTGATCCAGAATTCCCCTGTTGCCCGAACCGCTCCATCAAAACGCACCTCTACTTCATCACTGGCAACCCTTGTCTCAGCAGCAATAAAGCCGCCAGCCAACATCATTCAGCAACCTCTTTCAACCTTCTCATTCCGCACACAGCAGCTCTAACCATATCCTCGAAATGACCCATCACCACCACCTACTCTTAGCAACAGGTGCAACAAAAGCAAAGAATCACGTTGTGTCCGTTATCTTGAACTCCTGAACATGCCTTCAAGGATTCCTCTTCTTCGTACCTCAACATGCTTCCTTTCATCAATTGCCTCGGATGCATTGCTGTCATCAGTCACCTTTGCCAAATGGCAAAACCCGATGGCACATCAGCTCAATCTCCCTCAGCCATTGACAATAGCGCATCAATTGGGCCACTGACCAATCACCATCAGCAAACCTGTGATCCTTATAAGGAAGATGTTCCAATTGACTTCTACATCTCCAACGATGATTTCGCCAAGGCAGGAGCCGACGTTCCCACCGTCGCTCATGACTGGACCCGCTGCTCAACTAACAGTATCAACCAGACGGTGCAGCAGATCCCAGCAACAACAGGTGCGATGGAAGCTGAAGCCAAGCTATACCCTTCCTTCACTGATGCTCCATCCACACATGAAGACAACATTCCCACAGCCACAATGCTGCCACTCCTTCCATCCGTTTCAAACAGTACTAGTACAGAGTACGTTCTACTTCATCTTAACGCTCCTCCTTTCACCCACGAAGAAGTACACCATTCATGCTCGACTTCTATGGATCATCATCCATCAGGCCAACCACGACAACTCAGCCGCAGTCCTCCACCAAACATGATCCTTCTCCACTCCTGTTGAACACGACAACCTCCGCAGCTTACCTTCCTCCACACAAGAGAAGTATAGTATCAACTCCACCAACAACCGAACAAGTCAAAACACCGCCCATCCTTGATGGCCTCTCCAACGCATCCCTCAGCTCAACATCTTCTCCCATAACAACAACTCAATAAGACTCCCAGGTCACTCACAGGGCATCCAAACAGGATACTGACTCCATGAGGGTCACCACCCTGACACGGTACATCCCGCCCCATCGCAGACAAAACATGGCACCGCAGTCACCCGATATTTGTGACCAACCGCACCTGCCCACGACATCGCATTTCAGACAATCAAACATCGCCAAGATGCCTCTGATGAAAGGATGAAGGAGGCACCTGAAACACTCACACCCCAAGGCGACCCACTATGCGCCGTTGCCGCCCTCATCATCCTCCTTAGCCATGAACTAGTGCTCGAACGAACAGCTCTGTGGTTTGTAACACCAACTCTCACACCAGGAGTCACAAACAGCACCAGCAGCAGGAGTCCCACAGACTTCTTCCTCCTTCCCTCATCTCTGAGGAACGCACCAATGCCAGCACAACCACGACACACGGTCAAGGACTGGTTTCTCAACCTGGTGCTGAAAGAAGAAATCCCTGGCGAGGACTCATCACCTCTTCCTCTGCCACAAGGCCCCGCCCATGCACAACTTGTACCACTGAGGGGGGCTGTTGGAAAAAGAGTTCAGTGGTACACAAAACATAAGGCAGGGTGTCAAGTAAGGAAACCCCTTACTGGAAACACTTATGGACCAGCAGTATTGTCACCGGAATACCCATCGTATAAATCATCTGCCCTGCTCGGGGCTTGGAGGGCAAAAGAGAAAATACCCCTTGGTCCCACTTCCGAGACAGCGCAACTCTCGTATGAGACTTGGCCCCGTGATCAGCTCCGGCTCCGTTGGCTAACGTCCTCAAACGGCCAACACGAGACCGGCACGACTGACAACGGCAACGGTACCTGGATGTTTCCGCGGCTCCATCCTCGCACAACGGCAATTGCGCTTTGGTTTGAACCGACCACTTGTGCACGAAGGCAGCTCACCAGCCAAGGCGCTCGGGCAAGTCCATCACCAACAGCAGAAGCATGGCTGAGGCGACTGGTCACTCTATGACCACCCTAGTTTAGTACTCTAGAACCAAGAACTCTAGTACTTAGGTAGACTGCTTGCGCTCATTGTATCTGCCTCTGTTATCATTCCTATCAATCAATCATCACTTCTTTTCAATGAAGCTATCCATCCTCGTTCCGCTGCCCGTCCCCGTGCTGTGGCACACTTCGTCACTACACTCCTTGCGTCGTGCGATACTTCAAACATTCCACCCGGCCTGTCGTCACTCATCACTTGTACTCCGTTGGCGCTCTTCCTTCCGTCATCCCGCCTCCGCTCTGTCACTCCCATTGCACCCGCATTGCTCTACCAAAGCACCCTCAGCTTCGTAGCGCCCATGCCGGTTGGCACTGCATCCACTCAGTGTTGAGGCTCGCATCCCGGACCCTTGGCTACAAGCACATGTTGTGGTGGCTGTGAATCTTGCCCTTTTGCCTTCAGTCCTTGAGCCTTCATGACGACAGCACCTCGTCAGCACCCTGCAGTCTCACCGACGCTTCAGCCTCAACCTCATCTGCACATAAAGGGCACCCTTGGAGCACTGCATTTACCTGACAGATACATAGGGTTCCCAAACCATTGTCTCTCCCTATGACCATTTGGGACTCGTGTTATGAGTTGTCAATGTTGACAACACATAGTGGACTTCTTCGGTCTGAGTCATTGACATATGCATCCTTTGGTTGGTCACTGTACACGCTAGCCAGACCGTGCCACCACTTGTTGAAAATCTTTCTACTTGCTAGTTAATAACTAGTGTTCCCAATCCATGGTTTCCCCCACTGACTCGTGTTATGAGTTTTCAACGTTGACAACACACAGTGAAATCCGTTTGGTCATGGTTGGTGACATATGCCTACTTTGGTTTGTCCTTGTACATGGTTACCACGCCGTGTCACTACGTATCGAAGGTCTAGGTGCTTTCTAGTGGATAGCTAGTGTTCCCAACCCGTTGTTAGCCCCTCTGAATATCTGTGACTCGTGTTGTGAGTTGTCAACATTGACGACATGAAGTGAATTTCTTTGGTCATGGTCAGTGACATCTGCATACTTTGGTTGGTCAATGTGCGTTGTAGCCACATTGTGCCACTACCTATTGAAGGTATTTGTACTTTCTAGTCGATAATTAGTAATAAGAGACCATTATCTTCCACTCTCATCATTTGTGACACGTGTTATGAGCTGTTAAAGCTTACCACACATGGTGACATTATTTGGTCATGGTCAGTGACATATGCATACATTGGTTGGTCATCGTGCATGGTATCCACACCGTGCCACAACTGATGAAGGTCATTGTGCTTGCTAGTTGATATCTGGTGTTCCCAAACAATTGTGTCACCCTCTGACTATTTGTGACTCGTATTATGAGTAGTCAATGTTGCCCACACATGGCCGATTTCTTTGGTCAAAGGCAGTACATATGCCTACTTTGGTCGGTCATTGTACATGGTAGCCACACCGTGCTCCTACTGGTTGAAGGGCGTTGTTCTTGCTAGTTGAGAACTGATATTCCCGGACCATTGTTTCCCCCTGTGACCGTTTGTGACTCGTGTTATGGTTGGTGAACGTTGACCACCCATATTGAAATTCTTTGGTCATTGTCAGTGACATATGCCTAGTTTGTTTGTTTGGTGTGCATAGCAGCCACACCGTGCCACTACGTATTGAAGTAATTTGTCCTTTGTAGTCCATGCATAGGGTTCCCAAACCATTGTCTCTCCCTCTGACCAGTTGTGACTCGTGTTATGAGTTGTCAATGCTGACCACGCATACTGGATTCCTTCGTTCATAGTCAGTGACATATTCATCCTTTGGTTGGTCACTGTGCACGCTAGCCAAACCGTGCCACTACTTGTTGACGTACTTGAAGTTGATAACTAGTGTGCCCAACCCATTGTTCCCCCCTCTGACCATTTGTGACTCGTGTTATGAGTTTTCAATATTGACCACACACTGTGAAATTTGTTTGGTCATGGTTAGTGACATATGCCTACTTTGGGTTGTCACTGTACATGGTTACCACGCCGTGTCACTACATATTAGAGGTATTTGTGCTTTCTATTTAATATCTAGTGGTCCTAAACCACTGTTACCCCCATTTGACTATCTATGACTCGTGTTGTGAGTTATCAACGCTGACCCCATGAAGTGAAATTTGTTGGTCATGGTCAATGACATATGCATACTTTGGTTGGTCACTGTGCATGGTAGCCACGCTGTGCCACTACATATTGAAGGTATTTGTACTTGCTAGTGGATAACTAGTATTCACAAACCATTATATTCCACCCTGACCATTTGTGACTCGTGTTATGAGTTGTCAAAGTTTACCACACTTAGTGACATTATTTGGTCATGGTCTGTGACATATGCCTACTTTGGCTGGTCATCGGACATGGTATCCACACCGTGCCACAACGAATTGAAGGTCCTTGTGCTTGCTAGTTGATACCTGGTGTTGCCAAACCATTGTCTCCCCCTCTGACCATTTGTGACTCCTATTATGAGTTGTCAACGCTGACCATATACAGCGGATTTCTTTGGTAAAAGGTAGTAGATATGCCTAATTTGGTTGGTCATTTGGCATGGTTGCCACACCGTGCTTATACTGATTGAAGGATACTGTACTTGCTAGTTGAGAACTGATATTCCCAGACCATTGTTTCCCCCTCTGACCGTTTGTGACACGTGTTATGGTTGGTCAACGTTGACAAATCATATTGAAACTCTCTGGTCATGATCAGTGACATATGCCTAGTTTGGTTGTTTGGTGTGCATAGTAGCCACACCGGGCCACTACGTATTGAAGTTATTTGTCGTTTCTACTCGATACATAGGGTTCCCAACCCATTGCCTCTCCCTCTGACCATTTGTGACTCGTGTTATGAGTTGTCCATGTTGACCACACATAGTGGACTTCTTCGATCATAGTCGGTGATGTATGCATCATTTGGTTGGTCACTTTGCACGCTAGCCACACCGTGCCACTACTTGTTGAAGGTCATTGAACTTGCTAGTTGATAACTAGTATTCTCAACCCATTGTTCCCCCCTCAGACCATTCGTGACTCGTGTTATGCGTTTCAACGTTGACCACACACTGTGATATTCCGTTGGTCATGGTTAGTGACATATGCCTACTTTGCTTTGTCACTGTACATGGTTACCACACTGTGTCAATATGTATTGAAGTTCTATGTGCTTTCTAGTTGATAGCTAGTGTTCCCAAACCTTTGTTACCCCCTATGAATATCTGTGACTCGTGTTGTGAGTTGTCAACATTCACCACATGAAGTGAAATATTTTCGTCATGGTCACCGACATATGCATACTTTGGTTAGCCACTGTGCATTGTAGCCATGCTGTGCCACTGCATATTGAATGTATTTGTACTTGCTAGTCGATAACTAGTATTTAGAAACCATTGTCATCCACTCTGACCATTTGTGACTCGTGTTATGAGTTGTCAAAGTTTACCACGCGTGGTGCCATTCTTTGGTCATGGTCAGTGATATATGGTTGGTCATCGTGTATGGTATCCACACCGTGCCACAACGTACTGAAGGTCATTGTGCTTGCTAGTTGATACCTGGTGTTCACAAACAATTGTTTCCCCCTCTGACTATTTGTTACTCGTATTATGAGTTGTCAACGTTGTCTATACACAGTGGATTTCTTTGGTCAAAGGCAGTACATATGCCTACTCTGGTCGGTCATTGTGCATGGTAGCCACACTGTGCTTATACCGATTGGAGGTTGCTGTACTTGCTAGTTGAGAACTGATATTCACAGACAATTGTTTTCCCCTCTGACCGTTTGTCACTCGTACTATGGCTGGTGAATGTTGACCACCCATATTTAAATTCTTTCATCATGGTCAGTGACATATGCCTAGTTTGGTTGTTTGGTGTGCATATTAGCCACACTCTGCCACTACTCATTGAAGTTCATTGTCCTTTCTAGTCAATACATAGGGTTTCCAAACCACTGTCTCTCCCTCTGACCATTTGTGACTTGTGCATCCTTTGGTTGGTTACTGTGCACGCTAGCCACACCGTGCCACAACTTGTTGAAAATCTTTCTACTTGCTAGTTGACAACTAGTGTTCCCAACCCATGGTTCCCCCCACTGACCATTTGTGTCTCGTGTTATGGGTTTTCAACGTTGATCACACACTGTGAAATATGTTTGGTCATGGGCCGTGATGTATGCCTACTTTGGTTTGTCACTGTACATGGTTACCACGCCATGTCATTATGTATCGAAGGTCTCTGTGCTTTCTCGTTGACAGCCTGTGTTCCCAAACCATTGTTAGATCCCTTTGACTACCTGTGACTCATGTTGTGAGTTGTAAATGTTGGCCACATGAAGTGAAATTCTTTGTTCATGGTCGGTGACATATGCATACTTTGGTTGGTCACTGTTCATTGTAGCCACACTGTGCCACTACATATTGAAGGTATTTGCACTTGCTAGTCGATAACCAGTATTTAGAAACCATTATCTTCCACTCTCACCATTTGTGACTCGTGTTATGAGCTGTCAAAGTTTACCACACATGGTGCCATTCTTTGGTCATGGTCAGTGAAATATAAATACCTTGGTTGGTCATCGTGCATGGTATCCACACCGTGCCACAACGTATTGAAGGTCATTGTGCTTGCTAGCTGATACCTGGTGTTCCCAAATAATTTTGTCCCCCTCTGACAATTTGTGACCCGTATTATGAGTTGTCAACGTTGACCTTATTCGGTCGGTCATTGTGCATGGTAGCCATACCATGATACTACTGATTGAAGGTTGTTGTACTTGCTAGTTGAGAACTGATATTCCAGAACCATTGTTTCCCCCTCTCACCGTTTGTGACTTGTGTTATGGTTGGTGAACGTTGACCACCCACATTGAAATTATTTGGTCATGGTCAGTGACATATGCCTAGTTTGTTTGTTTGGTGTGCATAGTAGCCACACCGTTCCATTATGTATTGAAGTTATTTGTCCTTTCCAGTCCATTCATAGGGTTTCCAATCCATTGTATCCCCTCTGACCATTTGTGACTCGTGTTATGAGTTATCAATATTGACCACACACTGTGAAATTCGTTTGGTCATGGTTAGTGACATATGCCTACTTTGATTTGTCACAGTACATGATTACCAGGTCGTGTCTCTACATATAAAATGTATTTGTGCTTTCTAGTTAATAGCTAGTGTTCCAAACCCATTTTTACCCCCCTTTTGCTATATGTGACTCGTGTTGTGAGTTGTAAATGTTGACCACATGAAGTGGAATTCTTTGTTCATCGTCAGTGACATGTGCATACTTTGGCTGGTCACTGTGCACTGTAGCCACACTGTGCCACTACATATTGAATGTATTTGTACTTGCTAGTCAATAACTAGTATTCACAACCCATTGTCTTCCACCCTGACCATTCGTGACTCGTGTTATGAGCTATAAAAGTTTACCACACTTATTGACATTATTTGGTCATGGTCAGTGACATATGCCTACTTTGGTTGGTCATCGTGCATGGTATCCAAACCGTGCCACAACTTATTGAAGGTCCTTGTGCTTGCTTGTTGATACCTGGTGTTCCCAAACCATTGTCTCCCCCTCTGACCATTTGTGACTCCTATTATGAGTTGTCAACGCTGACCACAAACAGCGGGTTTCTTTGGTCAAAGGTAGTACATATGCCTACTTTGGTCGGTCATTGTGCATGGTAGCCACACTGTGTATACTGATTGAAGGTCCCTGTACTTGCTAGTTGAGAAACCAAACCCGGGTCACAAAAACCAAAGCCGGGTCATTGAAACCAAAGCCAAATCACAACAACCATAGCCGGGTCACAGAAACCAAAGCCGGGTCAACGAACCAAAGCCGGAGCACAGAAACCAAAGCCCGGTCATAGAAACCAAAGCCGGGTCACGGAAACAAAAGCCGGGACTTGGAATTCGAAGCCCGATCACAGAAACATACGCCGGGTCACAGCAACCAACGCGAGGTCACAGAACCAAAGCCGGGTCACTGAAACCAAATCCATGTCAGAGAAACCAAAGCAGGGTCACAGAAACCAAAGCTGGGACACAGAAACCAAAGCCGGGACACAGAAACCAAAGCCGGATCCCAGAAACCAAAGCCGGGTCACAAAAACCAAAGCCGGGTCACACTGGCACGACTCTGGCACAACTCTAGCACAACTCTGGCACAACCTTGGCACAACTCTAGCACATCTCTGGCACAACCCTCGCACGACTCTGGTACAACTCTGGCACAACTCTGGCACAACTCTAGCACAACTCAAGCACAACTTTGGCACAACTCTGGCACAACTCTGGCACAACTCTGGCAAAACTATGGCACAACTCTGGCACAACTCTGGCACAACTCTGGCACAACTCTGGTACAACTCTGGCACAACTCTGGCACAACTCTGGCATAACTCTGGCACAACTCTGGCACAACTCTGGCACAAATCTGGCACGACTCTGGCACAACTCTGGCACAACTCTGGCACAAGTCTGGCGCAACTCTGGCACAACTCTGGCACAACTCTGGCATAACTCTGGCACAACTCTGGCACAACTGTGGCACAACTATCACAGAACTTTGGCACAACTGTGGCACAAATCCGGCACAACTCAGGTACAACTCTGGCACAACACTGGCACAACTCTGGAACAACTCTGGCATATCTCTGGCACACCTTCGGCACAATTCTGGCACAACTGTGGCACAACTCAGGCACAACTTTGGCACAACTGTGGCACAAATCCGGTACAACTATGGCACACCTCTAGCACAAATTTAGCACAATTGTTGCACAAATTTGGCACAACTCTGACACAACTCTGGCACAACTCTGGCACATCTCTGGCACAACTCTGGCACATCTCTGGAACAACTCTGTGACAACTATGGCATAACTTTCGCACAACTCTGGCACAACTTTGGCACAACTCTGGCACAACTCTGGAAAATTTGTGGCACTACTCTGGCACAATTATGGCACAACTCTGGCACAACTCTGGCACAACTCTGGCACAACTCTGGCACAACTCTGGCACAATTCTGGCACAACTCTGGCACAGCTCTGGCACAACTCTGGAATAACTCTGGCACAAATCTGGGATATCTCTGGCACAACTCTGGCACATCTCTGGCAGAACTCTGGCACAACTCTGGGTAAACTATGGCACAACTCTTGCAAAACTCTGGCACAACCATGGCACAACTCAGGCCCAACTCTGGCATAACTCTGGCACAACTCTGGCGCACCTCTGGCACAACTCTCGCATGACTCTGGCACAACTCTGGCAGAACTCTGGCACAGCTCTGGCACAACTCTGGAATAACTCTGGCACAAATCTGGGATATCTCTGGCACAACTCTGGCACATCTCTGGCAGAACTCTGGCACAACTCTGGGTAAACTATGGCACAACTCTTGCAAAACTCTGGCACAACCATGGCACAACTCAGGCCCAACTCTGGCATAACTCTGGCACAACTCTGGCGCACCTCTGGCACAACTCTCGCATGACTCTGGCACAACTCTGGCAGAACTCTGGCACAGCTCTGGCACAACTCTGGAATAACTCTGGCACAAATCTGGGATATCTCTGGCACAACTCTGGCACATCTCTGGCAGAACTCTGGCACAACTCTGGGTAAACTATGGCACAACTCTTGCAAAACTCTGGCACAACCATGGCACAACTCAGGCCCAACTCTGGCATAACTCTGGCACAACTCTGGCGCACCTCTGGCACAACTCTCGCATGACTCTGGCACAACTCTGGCAGAACTCTGGCACAGCTCTGGCACAACTCTGGAATAACTCTGGCACAAATCTGGGATATCTCTGGCACAACTCTGGCACATCTCTGGCAGAACTCTGGCACAACTCTGGGTAAACTATGGCACAACTCTTGCAAAACTCTGGCACAACCATGGCACAACTCAGGCCCAACTCTGGCATAACTCTGGCACAACTCTGGCGCACCTCTGGCACAACTCTCGCATGACTCTGGCACAACTCTGGCAGAACTCTGGCACAGCTCTGGCACAACTCTGGAATAACTCTGGCACAAATCTGGGATATCTCTGGCACAACTCTGGCACATCTCTGGCAGAACTCTGGCACAACTCTGGGTAAACTATGGCACAACTCTTGCAAAACTCTGGCACAACCATGGCACAACTCAGGCCCAACTCTGGCATAACTCTGGCACAACTCTGGCGCACCTCTGGCACAACTCTCGCATGACTCTGGCACAACTCTGGCAGAACTCTGGCACAGCTCTGGCACAACTCTGGAATAACTCTGGCACAAATCTGGGATATCTCTGGCACAACTCTGGCACATCTCTGGCAGAACTCTGGCACAACTCTGGGTAAACTATGGCACAACTCTTGCAAAACTCTGGCACAACCATGGCACAACTCAGGCCCAACTCTGGCATAACTCTGGCACAACTCTGGCGCACCTCTGGCACAACTCTCGCATGACTCTGGCACAACTCTGGCAGAACTCTGGCACAGCTCTGGCACAACTCTGGAATAACTCTGGCACAAATCTGGGATATCTCTGGCACAACTCTGGCACATCTCTGGCAGAACTCTGGCACAACTCTGGGTAAACTATGGCACAACTCTTGCAAAACTCTGGCACAACCATGGCACAACTCAGGCCCAACTCTGGCATAACTCTGGCACAACTCTGGCGCACCTCTGGCACAACTCTCGCATGACTCTGGCACAACTCTGGCAGAACTCTGGCACAGCTCTGGCACAACTCTGGAATAACTCTGGCACAAATCTGGGATATCTCTGGCACAACTCTGGCACATCTCTGGCAGAACTCTGGCACAACTCTGGGTAAACTATGGCACAACTCTTGCAAAACTCTGGCACAACCATGGCACAACTCAGGCCCAACTCTGGCATAACTCTGGCACAACTCTGGCGCACCTCTGGCACAACTCTCGCATGACTCTGGCACAACTCTGGCAGAACTCTGGCACAGCTCTGGCACAACTCTGGAATAACTCTGGCACAAATCTGGGATATCTCTGGCACAACTCTGGCACATCTCTGGCAGAACTCTGGCACAACTCTGGGTAAACTATGGCACAACTCTTGCAAAACTCTGGCACAACCATGGCACAACTCAGGCCCAACTCTGGCATAACTCTGGCACAACTCTGGCGCACCTCTGGCACAACTCTCGCATGACTCTGGCACAACTCTGGCAGAACTCTGGCACAGCTCTGGCACAACTCTGGAATAACTCTGGCACAAATCTGGGATATCTCTGGCACAACTCTGGCACATCTCTGGCAGAACTCTGGCACAACTCTGGGTAAACTATGGCACAACTCTTGCAAAACTCTGGCACAACCATGGCACAACTCAGGCCCAACTCTGGCATAACTCTGGCACAACTCTGGCGCACCTCTGGCACAACTCTCGCATGACTCTGGCACAACTCTGGCAGAACTCTGGCACAGCTCTGGCACAACTCTGGAATAACTCTGGCACAAATCTGGGATATCTCTGGCACAACTCTGGCACATCTCTGGCAGAACTCTGGCACAACTCTGGGTAAACTATGGCACAACTCTTGCAAAACTCTGGCACAACCATGGCACAACTCAGGCCCAACTCTGGCATAACTCTGGCACAACTCTGGCGCACCTCTGGCACAACTCTCGCATGACTCTGGCACAACTCTGGCAGAACTCTGGCACAGCTCTGGCACAACTCTGGAATAACTCTGGCACAAATCTGGGATATCTCTGGCACAACTCTGGCACATCTCTGGCAGAACTCTGGCACAACTCTGGGTAAACTATGGCACAACTCTTGCAAAACTCTGGCACAACCATGGCACAACTCAGGCCCAACTCTGGCATAACTCTGGCACAACTCTGGCGCACCTCTGGCACAACTCTCGCATGACTCTGGCACAACTCTGGCAGAACTCTGGCACAGCTCTGGCACAACTCTGGAATAACTCTGGCACAAATCTGGGATATCTCTGGCACAACTCTGGCACATCTCTGGCAGAACTCTGGCACAACTCTGGGTAAACTATGGCACAACTCTTGCAAAACTCTGGCACAACCATGGCACAACTCAGGCCCAACTCTGGCATAACTCTGGCACAACTCTGGCGCACCTCTGGCACAACTCTCGCATGACTCTGGCACAACTCTGGCAGAACTCTGGCACAGCTCTGGCACAACTCTGGAATAACTCTGGCACAAATCTGGGATATCTCTGGCACAACTCTGGCACATCTCTGGCAGAACTCTGGCACAACTCTGGGTAAACTATGGCACAACTCTTGCAAAACTCTGGCACAACCATGGCACAACTCAGGCCCAACTCTGGCATAACTCTGGCACAACTCTGGCGCACCTCTGGCACAACTCTCGCATGACTCTGGCACAACTCTGGCAGAACTCTGGCACAGCTCTGGCACAACTCTGGAATAACTCTGGCACAAATCTGGGATATCTCTGGCACAACTCTGGCACATCTCTGGCAGAACTCTGGCACAACTCTGGGTAAACTATGGCACAACTCTTGCAAAACTCTGGCACAACCATGGCACAACTCAGGCCCAACTCTGGCATAACTCTGGCACAACTCTGGCGCACCTCTGGCACAACTCTCGCATGACTCTGGCACAACTCTGGCAGAACTCTGGCACAGCTCTGGCACAACTCTGGAATAACTCTGGCACAAATCTGGGATATCTCTGGCACAACTCTGGCACATCTCTGGCAGAACTCTGGCACAACTCTGGGTAAACTATGGCACAACTCTTGCAAAACTCTGGCACAACCATGGCACAACTCAGGCCCAACTCTGGCATAACTCTGGCACAACTCTGGCACCGCTCTGGCACAACTCTGGCACAACGCTGGCGCAACTCTGGCACAACTCTGGCACAACTCTGGCATAACTCTGGCACAACTCTGGCACAACTGTGGCACAGCTATCACAGAACTTTGGCACAAATGTGGCACAAATCCGGGACAACTATGGCACAACTCTGGCACAACTCTGGCACAACTCTGGCACAACTCTGGCACAACTCTGGCATAACTCTGGCACACCTTCGGCACAAATCTGGCACAACTGTGGCACAACTCAGGCACAACTTTGGCACAACTGTGGAACAAACCCAGCACAACTATGGCACACCTCTAGCACAACTTTAGCACAAGTTTTGCTCAAACTATCGCACAACTCTGACACAACTCTTGCACATAATCCAAAGCCGGGTCACATAATCCAAAGCCGGGTCACTGCAACCAAAGCCGGGTCACAGAAACCAATGCCAGGTCATATAAATGAAAAGCCGGGTCTTAGAAACCAAAGCTGGGTCACAGAAACCAAAGCCAAGTCACACAAACCAAAGCCGGGTCACAAAAACCAAAGCCGGTCCACAGACACCAAAGCCAGGTCACAGAAACCAAAGCCGGGTCAAAGAAACCGAAGCCGGGTCACATAAACCAACGCCGGGTCACAGAAACCAAAGCCAGGTCACAGAAACCAAATCCGGGTCACAGAAACCAAAGCCGGGTCACATAAATCAAAGCCGGGTCACAGAAACCAAAGCCCGTCATAGAAACCAAAGCCGGGTCACAGAAACCAAATCCAGGTCATGGAAACCAAAGCCAAGTCACATAAACCAAAACCGGGCCATAGAAGCCAAAGCCGGGTCACATAAACAAAAGACGGGTCACAAAAACCAATGTCGGGTCATAGAAACCAAAGCCGGGTCTCAGAAACCAAAGCCGGGACACAGAAACCAAAGCCGGGTCACAGAAACCAAACCCGGTTCAGAGAAACCAACGCCGGGTCACAAAATCCAAAGCCGGGTAACAAAAACCAAAGACGGGTCACAGAAACCAAAGCCGGGTCACATAAACCAAAGCCGGGTCACAGAAACCAAACCCGGTTCAGAGAAACCAACGCCGGGTCACAGAATCCAAAGCCGGGTCACAAAAACCAAAGACGGGTCACAGAAACCAAAGCCGGGACACATAAACCAAAGCCGGGTCATAGAAACCAAAGCCGGGTCACATAAACTACAACCGGATCACAGGAACTACAGCCGGGTCACATGAACCGAAGACGGGTCACTGAGGGTCCAAATCCGGGGCACAAAAACCAAAGACGAGTAATAGAAACCAAAGCCGTGTCACAGAAACCAAAGCCGGGTCACAGAAACCAAAGCCAGGTCACATAAACCAAAGCCGGGTCACAGAGGGTCCAAAGCCGGGTCACAGAAACCAAAGACGAGTCACAGAACCCAAAGCCAGGTCACTGAAACCAAAGCCGGGTCACAGAAACCAAAGCCCGATTACATAAACCAAAGCCGGGTCACAAAAACCAAAGCCGGGTCACGGAAACCAAAGCTGGGTCACAAAAACCACAGTCGGGTCACATAAACCAAATCCGGATCACAAATACCAAAGCGGGGTCACAGAAACCAAGGCTGGGTCACAAGAACCAAGGCCGGGTCACATAAACCAAAGCCGGATCACAGAGACCAAAGCCGGGTCAAAGACACCAAAGCCGGGTCACACAAACCAAAGCCGGGTCACAGAAACCAAAGTCGGGTCATAGAAACCAAAGCCGGGTCAGAGAAACCAAAGCCGGGTCACATAAACCAAAGTTGGATCACAGAAACCAGAGCTCGGTCACACAAACTAAAGCCGGGTCACAAAAACCAAAGCTTGGCCACAAAAACCAAAGCCAGGTCACATAAACCAAAGCCGGGTCACAGAAACCAAAGCCGGATCATAGTAACCAAAGCTGGGTCACAGTAACCAAAGCCGGGTCACATAAACCAAAGCCGGGTCACAAAAACCAAAGCCGGGTCATTGAAACGAAAGCCGGGTCACAAAAACAAAAGCCGGGTGACAGCAACCAAAGCCGGGTAAGAGAAACCAAAGCCTGGTCGCAGAAACAAAAGACTAGTCACGGAAAACAAAGCCAGGTCACAGAAAGCAAAGCTGGGTCACACAAACCAAAGCCGGGTAAGAGAAACCAAAGCCTGGTCGCAGAAACAAAAGACTAGTCACGGAAAACAAAGCCAGGTCACAGAAAGCAAAGCTGGGTCACACAAACCAAAGCCGGGTCACAGAAACTGAAGCCATGTCAGAGAAACGAAAGCCCGGTCAGAGAAACCAAAGCCGGATCACAAAAACCAAAGCTGGGTCATAGAAACCAAAGCCAAGTCACGGAAACCAAAGCCGGGTCATATAAACCAAAGCCGGGTCATAGAAACCAACGCAGGGTCACAGACACCAAAGCCGGGCACAGAAACCAAAGCCGGGTCACAAAAACCAAAGCCAAATCACAGAAACCAAAGCCGGGTCACATAAACCAAAACCGGGTAAACGAACGAAGGCCAGAGCACAGAAACCAAAACCCGGTCGTAGAAATCAAAGCCAGGTCACAGAAACCAAAGCCGGGTCACAGAACCCAAAGCCAGATCACAGAAACATAAGCCGGGTCACATCAATCAAAGCCAGGTCACATAACCAAAAGCCGGGTCACACAAACCAAAGCCAGGTTACATAAACCAAAGCGGGGTCACTGAAACCAAAGCCGGGTCACATCATCCAAAGCCGGGCCACTGAAACCAAAGCCAAGTCACAGAAACCAAAGCTGGGTCACAGTAACCAAAGCCGGGTCACATAAACCAAAGCTTGATTACAGAACCCAAAGCCGGGTCACTGAAACCAAAGCCGAGTCACATAACCCAAAGCCGGGTCACAGAAACTGAAGCCATGTCAGAGAAACGAAAGCCCGGTCAGAGAAACCAAAGCCGGATCACATAAACCATAACCAGTTCATAAAAACCAACGCCATGTCACAGACACCAAAGCCAAGTCACAGAAACCAAAGCTGGGTCACAGTAACCAAAGCCGGGTCACATAAACCAAAGCTTGATTACAGAACCCAAAGCCGGGTCACTGAAACCAAAGCCGAGTCACATAACCCAAAGCCGGGTCACAGAAACTGAAGCCATGTCAGAGAAACGAAAGCCCGGTCAGAGAAACCAAAGCCGGATCACATAAACCATAACCAGTTCATAAAAACCAACGCCATGTCACAGACACCAAAGCCAAGTCACAGAAACCAAAGCTGGGTCACAGTAACCAAAGCCGGGTCACATAAACCAAAGCTTGATTACAGAACCCAAAGCCGGGTCACTGAAACCAAAGCCGAGTCACATAACCCAAAGCCGGGTCACAGAAACTGAAGCCATGTCAGAGAAACGAAAGCCCGGTCAGAGAAACCAAAGCCGGATCACATAAACCATAACCAGTTCATAAAAACCAACGCCATGTCACAGACACCAAAGCCAAGTCACAGAAACCAAAGCTGGGTCACAGTAACCAAAGCCGGGTCACATAAACCAAAGCTTGATTACAGAACCCAAAGCCGGGTCACTGAAACCAAAGCCGAGTCACATAACCCAAAGCCGGGTCACAGAAACTGAAGCCATGTCAGAGAAACGAAAGCCCGGTCAGAGAAACCAAAGCCGGATCACATAAACCATAACCAGTTCATAAAAACCAACGCCATGTCACAGACACCAAAGCCAAGTCACAGAAACCAAAGCTGGGTCACAGTAACCAAAGCCGGGTCACATAAACCAAAGCTTGATTACAGAACCCAAAGCCGGGTCACTGAAACCAAAGCCGAGTCACATAACCCAAAGCCGGGTCACAGAAACTGAAGCCATGTCAGAGAAACGAAAGCCCGGTCAGAGAAACCAAAGCCGGATCACATAAACCATAACCAGTTCATAAAAACCAACGCCATGTCACAGACACCAAAGCCAAGTCACAGAAACCAAAGCTGGGTCACAGTAACCAAAGCCGGGTCACATAAACCAAAGCTTGATTACAGAACCCAAAGCCGGGTCACTGAAACCAAAGCCGAGTCACAGAATCTAGAGCCGGGTCACAGCAAACCAAAGACAGGTCATGGAAACAAAAAACCAGGTCATAGAAACCAAAGCCGGTTCAGAGAAACCAAAGCCGGGTCACATCATCCAAAGCCGGGCCACTGAAACCAAAGCCAAGTCACAGAAACCAATGCGGGGCCATGGAAACTAAAAGTCGGGTATAAGAAACAAAAGCTGGGTCACGGAAACCAAAACCAAGTCACAGAAACCAAAGCTGGGTCACAGAAACAAAAGCCGGTCCACATACACCAAAGCCGGGTCACAAAAACCAAAGCCGGGTCACAGAAACCAAAGCCGGGTCATAGAAACCAATGCTGGATCACAGAAACCAAACCCGGGTCACAGAAACCAAGGCCGGGTCACTGAAACCAAAGCGGGGTCACAAAAACCAAAGTCGGGTCACAGAAACTAACGCCGGGTCAGAGAAACCAAAGCCGGGTCACATGAATCAAAGCGAGGTCACTGAGGGACCAAAGCCGGGTCACAAAAACCAAAGACGAGTCAAAGAAACCAAAGCCGTGTCACATAACCCAAAACCGGGACACAGAAACCAAAGCCAGGTCACAGAAACCAGAGCCGGGTCACAAAGGGTCCAAAGCCGGGTCACAAAAACCAAAGACGAGTCACATAACCCAAAGCCGGGTCACAGAAACCAAAGTCAGGTCACAGAAACCAAAGCCGGAATACATAAACCAAAGCCGGGTCACATAAACCAAAGCCGGGTCATAAAAACCAAAGCCGGGTCATAGAGGGTCCAAAGCCGGGTAACGGAAACCAAAGACGAGTCACAAAAACCAAAGCTGGGTCACAAGCACCAAAGTCGGGTCACATAAACCAAAGCTTGATTACAGAAACCAAAGCCGGGTCGCAGAAACCAAAGCCGGGTCACAGAAACCAAAGCCGGGTCA
>SZWC01004507.1:1820-18716 GCA_023375785.1 Penium margaritaceum | reverse complement strand
TGACCTGGCTTTGGTTTCTGTGACCCGGCTTTGGGTTCTGTGATCCGGCTTTGGTTTATATGACCCGGCTTTGGTTTCTGTGACCCGGCTTTGGTTTCTGTGACTCGGCTTTGGTTCTATGACCCGGCTTTGGTGTTTGTGACCCGGCTTTAGTTTCTGTGACTTGGCTTTGGTTTCTGTGACCCGGCTTTGGTTTCTGTGACCCGACTTTGGTTTCTATGACCCGGCTTTGGTGACTGACTATGACCGAAGAAGTCCACTATGTGTGGTCAACATTGAAAACTCATAACACAAGTTACAAATGTTCAGAGGGAGAGACAATGGTTTGGAACCATATGCATGGACTACAAAGGACAAATATCTTCAATACGTAGTGGCACGGTGTGGCTACTATACACACCAAACAACCAAACTGGGCATATGTCCCTGACCATGACCAAAGGATTTCAATATGGGTGGTCAACGTTCACCAACCATAACACGTCACAAACGGTCAGAGGGGGAAACAATGATCCGGTAATATCATTTCTCAACTAGCAAGTAAAACGACCTTCAATCAGTAGTAGCACGGTGTGGCTACCATGCACAATGAACGACAAAAGTAGGCATATGTACTGCCGTTGACCAAATAATCCACTGTGTGTGGTCAACGTTGACAACTCATAATACGAGTCACAAATGGTCAGAGGGAGAAACAATGGTTTGGGAATACCAGGTATCAACTAGCAAGCACAATGACCTATAATGAGTTGTGGCACAGTGTGGGTACCATGCACGATGACCAACCAAAGTATGCATATGTCACTGACCATGACCAACGAATGTCACCATGTGTGGTAAATATTGACAACTCATAACACGAGTCACAAATGGTCAGAGTGGAAGATAATGGTTTTGGAATGCTAGTTATCGAGTAGCAAGTCCAAATACCTACAATATGTAGTGACACTGTGTGGCTGCAATGCAAAGTGACCAACCAAAGTATGCATATGTAATGGACCATGACCAAATAATTTAACTTCATGTGGTCAATGTTGACAACTCACAACACGAGTCACAGATAGCCAGAGAGGGTAACAATGGTTTGGGAAGACAAGCTATCAACTATAAAGCACAAAGACCTCCAATACGTAGTGACACGGAGTGCTAACCACGTAGAGTGACAAACCAAAGTATGCATATGTCACTAACCATGACCAAAAGAATTTCACAGTGTGTGGTCAAAGTTGAAACCTCATAACACGAGTCACAAATGGTCAGAGGGGGAAACAATGGGTTGGGAACACAAGTTATCAATTAGCAAGTACAAAGACCTTCCACAAGTAGTGGCATGGTGTGGCTAGCGTATACAGTGACCAACCAAAGGATGCATACCTCACTGACTATGAACAAAGAAGTCCACTAGGTGTGGTCAACATTGACAACTCATAACACAAGTCACAAATGGTCAGAGGGAGAGACGATGGTTTGGGAACCCGATGCATGGACTAGAAAGGATAGATAACTTGAATACGTAGTGGTACGGTGTGGCTACTATGCACACCAAACAACCAAACTAGGCATATGTCATTGACCATGACCAAAGAATTTCAGCATGGGTGGTCAACGTTCACCAACCATGACACGAGTCCCAAATGGTGAGAGGGGGAAACAATGGTCCGCTAATATCCGCTGTGAACTAGCAAGTACAACGACCTTCAATCAGTAGTTGCACGGTGTGGCTACCATGCACAATGACCAACAAAACAAGGCATATGTACTGCATTTGACCAAAGAAATCCGCTGTGTGTGGTCAACGTTGATAACTCATAATACGAGTCACAAATGGTCAGAGGGGGAAACAATGGTTTGGGAACACCTGGTATCAACTAGCAAGCACAGTGACCTTCAATGACTTGTGGCACGGTGTGGATACCATGCACGATGACCAACCAAAGTATGCATATGTCACTGACCATGACCAAAGAATGTCACCATGTGTGATAAACGTTGACAACGCATAACACAAATCACAAATGGTCAGAGGGGGAAACAATGGTTTGGGAACACCTGGTATCAACTAGCAAGCACAGTGACCTTCAATGACTTGTGGCACGGTGTGGATACCATGCACGATGACCAACCAAAGTATGCATATGTCACTGACCATGACCAAAGAATGTCACCATGTGTGATAAACGTTGACAACGCATAACACAAATCACAAATGGTCAGAGTGGAAGAAGAAGGTGTCTGAATACTAGTCATTGACTAGTGAGTACAGATGCCTTCAATATGTAGTTGCACAGTGTGGCTACAATGTACAGTGTGCAACCAAAGTGTGCATATGTCACTAACCATGACCAAAGAAGTTTAGTTCATGTGGTATATGTTGATAACTCACAACAGGAGTCACAGATAGTGGGAGAGGGTAACAATGGTTTGGGACGACTAGCTATCAACTAGAAAGCACAAAGACCTTCAATGCGTAGTGACACGGCGTGAAAACCATGTACAGTGATAAACCAAAGTATGCATATGTCACTAACCATGACCAAAGGAATTTCAGAGTGTGTGGTCAATGTTGAAAACTCATAACACGAGTCACAAATGGCCAGAGGGGAAAACAATGGGTTAAACGCTAATTATCAACTAGCAAGTACAAAGACCTCCAACGAGCCGTGGCACGGTGTGGATAGTGTGCACAGTGACCAGGCAAATGATGCATACGTCACTGAATATGACCGAAGAAGTCCACTCTGTGTGGTCAACATTGACAACCAATAACACGAGTCACAATGGCCAGAGGGAGAGACAGTGATTATGGGGACCATACGTATGGACTAGAAGGGACAAAGAACTTCAATGCATAGTGGCATGGCGTGGCTACTATGCACACCAAACAACCAAACTAGGCATATGTCACTGACCATGACCAAGGAATTTCAATATGGGTGGTCAACGTTCACCAACCATAACACGAGTCACAAATGGTCAGATTGGGAAACAATGGTCCGGGAATCAGTTTTCAACTAGCAAGTACAACGACCTTCAATCAGTAGTAGCACGGTGTGGCTACCATGCACAGTGACCGACCGAAGTAGGCATATGTACTGCCTTTGACCAAATAAATCCCATGTGTGTGGTCAACGTTGACAACTCATTATACGAGTCACAAATGGTCAGAGGGGGAAACAATGGGTTTGGGAATACCAGGTATCAACTAGCAAGCACAATGACCTTCAATAAGTTGTGGCACGGTGTTGATACCATGCACGATGACCAACCAAACTATGCATATGTCACTGACCATCACCAAAGAATGTCACCATGTGTTGTAAACTTTGACAACTCGTAAAACGAGTCACACATGGTCAGAGTAGAAGATAATGGGTTTTTAATAATAGTTATCGAGTAGCAAGTACAAATACCTTCAATATGTAGTGGCATAGTATGGCTACAACGCAAAGTGACCAACCAAAGTATGCATATGTCACTGACCATGACCAAATAATTTCACTTCATGTGGTCAGTGTTGACAACTCACAACACGAATCACAGATAGTCAGAGGGGGTAACAATGGTTTGGGAAGACTAGCTATCAACTAGAAAGCACAAAGACATTCAATACTTAGTGACGCGGCTGGGTAACCATGTACAGTGACAAACCAAAGTATGCATCTGTCACAAACCATGACCAAAAGAATTTCATAGTGTGTGGTCAACGTTGAAAACTCATAAGACAAGTCACAAATGGTCAGAGGGAGAAACAATGTGTTGGGAATACTAGTTATCAATGAGCAAGTACAAAGACCTTCAACAACCAGTGGCACGGTGTGGTTAGCATACACAGTGACCAACCAACGGATGCATACGTCACTGACCATGAACGAAGAAGTCCACTATCTGTGGTAAACATTGAGAACTCATAACATGAGTCAAAAACTATGGCAGAACTCTGGCACAATATTGGCACAACTCTGGCATAACTCTGGCACAACTCTGGCACAACTCTGGCACAACTCTGACACAACTCTGGCACAACTCTGGCACAACTCTGGCACAACTCTGGCACAACCCTGGCACAACTCTGGCACAACTCTGGCACAACTCTGGCACAACCCTGGCACAACTCTGGCACAACTCTGGCACAACTCTTGCAGAACTCTGGCACAACTCCGGCACAACTTTGACATAGCTCTGGCTCAACTCTGGCTCAACTCTGGCACAACTCAGGCACAACTCTGGCACAATTATGGCACAATTATGGCACAACTCTGGCACAACTATGGCAAAACTCTGGAACAACTCTGGCACAATTCTGGCACAACTCTAGCACAACTTTGGCACAACTGTGGCACAACTGTGGAACAACTCTGGCACAACTCAGGTACAACTCTGGCACAACTATGGCACAACTCTGGCACAACTCTGGCACAGGTCTGGCACAACTCTGGCACAACTCTGGCACAACCCTGGCACAACTCTGGCACAACTCTGGCACAACTCTTGCAGAACTCTGGCACAACTCCGGCACAACTTTGACATAGCTCTGGCTCAACTCTGGCTCAACTCTGGCACAACTCAGGCACAACTCTGGCACAATTATGGCACAATTATGGCACAACTCTGGCACAACTATGGCAAAACTCTGGAACAACTCTGGCACAATTCTGGCACAACTCTAGCACAACTTTGGCACAACTGTGGCACAACTGTGGAACAACTCTGGCACAACTCAGGTACAACTCTGGAACAACTATGGCACAACTCTGGCACAACTCTGGCACAACCCTGGCACAACTATGGCACAACTGTGGCACAACTCTGGAACCACTCTGGAACCACTCTGGCACAACTCGTGCACAACTCGGGCACAAGTCTGGCAGAACTCTGGCACAACTCTGGCACAATCCTGGAACAACTCTGGCAAAACCATGGCACAAGTTTGGCACAACTCTAGCAGAACTATGGCACATATCTGGCTGAACTCTGGCAAAACCCTGACACAACTCTGGCACAACTCTGGACAACTCTGGCACAACTCTGGCACAACTCTGGCACAACTCTGGCACACCTCTGGCACGACTCTGGCAAAACTCTGGCTCAAATCTGGCACAACTCTAGCACAACTCTGGCACAACTCTTGCACAACACTGCCACAACTCTGCAACAACTCTGGCACAACTCTGCCACAACAGTGGCAAAACAGTGGCACAATTCCGGCACAACTCTGGCACAACTCTGGCAAAACACTGGCACAACTCTGGCACAACCCTGGCTCAACTCTGGCACAACTCTGCCACAACTCTGGCACAACTCTGGCACAACTCTGGCACAGCTCTGGCACAACTCTGGCACGACTCTGGCACAACTCTGGCACAACTCTGGCACAGATGTGGCACAACTCTGGCACAAATCTGGCACAACTCTAGCACAACTCTGGCACAACTCTGGCACAACCCTGGCACAGCTCTGGCACAACCTTTGGCATAACTCTGGCACAACCTTTGGCATAACTCTAGCACAGCTCTGGCACAACTCTGGCACGACTCTGGCACAACTCTGGCACAACTCTGGCACAGATGTGGCACAACTCTGGCACAAATCTGGCACAACTCTAGCACAACTCTGGCACAACTCTGGCACAACCCTGGCACAGCTCTGGCACAACCTTTGGCATAACTCTGGCACAACCTTTGGCATAACTCTAGCACAGCTCTGGCACAACTCTGGCACGACTCTGGCACAACTCTGGCACAACTCTGGCACAGATGTGGCACAACTCTGGCACAAATCTGGCACAACTCTAGCACAACTCTGGCACAACTCTGGCACAACCCTGGCACAGCTCTGGCACAACCTTTGGCATAACTCTGGCACAACCTTTGGCATAACTCTAGCACAGCTCTGGCACAACTCTGGCACGACTCTGGCACAACTCTGGCACAACTCTGGCACAGATGTGGCACAACTCTGGCACAACTCTGGCACAATTCCGCCACAACTATGGCACAGCTATGGCACAACTCTGGCAAAGCTCGGGCACAACTCTGGCACAACTATGGCACAACTCTGGCACAACCATGGCACAGCCTTTTGCATAACTCTGGCACAACCTTTGGCATAACTCTGGCACAGCTCTGACGCAACTTTGCCACAACTCTGGCACAACCCCGGAACAACTCTGGCACAAATGTACCACAACTTTGGCACAAATCTGGCACAACTATGGCACAACTCTGGCACAACTCTGGCACAGCTGTGGCACAACTCTGGTACAACTCTGGCACAACTCTGGCTCCTCTCTTGCACAACTATAGCACAACTCTGGTACAACTCTAGCACATTTCTACCACGACTCTGGCACAACTCTGGCACAAATACGGCACAACTCTGGCACAACTCTGGCACAACTTTCGCACAACTCTGATACAACTCTGGCACAACTCTGGCATAACTCTGGCACAACTCTGGCATAACTCTGGCACAACTCTGGCATAACTCTGGCACAACTCTGGCATAACTCTGGCACAACTCTGGCATAACTCTGGCACAACTCTGGCATAACTCTGGCACAACTCTGGCATAACTCTGGCACAACTCTGGCATAACTCTGGCACAACTCTGGCATAACTCTGGCACAACTCTGGCATAACTCTGGCACAACTCTGGCATAACTCTGGCACAACTCTGGCATAACTCTGGCACAACTCTGGCATAACTCTGGCACAACTCTGGCATAACTCTGGCACAACTCTGGCATAACTCTGGCACAACTCTGGCATAACTCTGGCACAACTCTGGCATAACTCTGGCACAACTCTGGCATAACTCTGGCACAACTCTGGCATAACTCTGGCACAACTCTGGCATAACTCTGGCACAACTCTGGCATAACTCTGGCACAACTCTGGCATAACTCTGGCACAACTCTGGCATAACTCTGGCACAACTCTGGCATAACTCTGGCACAACTCTGGCATAACTCTGGCACAACTCTGGCATAACTCTGGCACAACTCTGGCATAACTCTGGCACAACTCTGGCATAACTCTGGCACAACTCTGGCATAACTCTGGCACAACTCTGGCATAACTCTGGCACAACTCTGGCATAACTCTGGCACAACTCTGGCATAACTCTGGCACAACTCTGGCATAACTCTGGCACAACTCTGGCATAACTCTGGCACAACTCTGGCATAACTCTGGCACAACTCTGGCATAACTCTGGCACAACTCTGGCATAACTCTGGCACAACTCTGGCATAACTCTGGCACAACTCTGGCATAACTCTGGCACAACTCTGGCATAACTCTGGCACAACTCTGGCATAACTCTGGCACAACTCTGGCATAACTCTGGCACAACTCTGGCATAACTCTGGCACAACTCTGGCATAACTCTGGCACAACTCTGGCATAACTCTGGCACAACTCTGGCATAACTCTGGCACAACTCTGGCATAACTCTGGCACAACTCTGGCATAACTCTGGCACAACTCTGGCATAACTCTGGCACAACTCTGGCATAACTCTGGCACAACTCTGGCATAACTCTGGCACAACTCTGGCATAACTCTGGCACAACTCTGGCATAACTCTGGCACAACTCTGGCATAACTCTGGCACAACTCTGGCATAACTCTGGCACAACTCTGGCATAACTCTGGCACAACTCTGGCATAACTCTGGCACAACTCTGGCATAACTCTGGCACAACTCTGGCATAACTCTGGCACAACTCTGGCATAACTCTGGCACAACTCTGGCATAACTCTGGCACAACTCTGGCATAACTCTGGCACAACTCTGGCATAACTCTGGCACAACTCTGGCATAACTCTGGCACAACTCTGGCATAACTCTGGCACAACTCTGGCATAACTCTGGCACAACTCTGGCATAACTCTGGCACAACTCTGGCATAACTCTGGCACAACTCTGGCATAACTCTGGCACAACTCTGGCATAACTCTGGCACAACTCTGGCATAACTCTGGCACAACTCTGGCATAACTCTGGCACAACTCTGGCATAACTCTGGCACAACTCTGGCATAACTCTGGCACAACTCTGGCATAACTCTGGCACAACTCTGGCATAACTCTGGCACAACTCTGGCATAACTCTGGCACAACTCTGGCATAACTCTGGCACAACTCTGGCATAACTCTGGCACAACTCTGGCATAACTCTGGCACAACTCTGGCATAACTCTGGCACAACTCTGGCATAACTCTGGCACAACTCTGGCATAACTCTGGCACAACTCTGGCATAACTCTGGCACAACTCTGGCATAACTCTGGCACAACTCTGGCATAACTCTGGCACAACTCTGGCATAACTCTGGCACAACTCTGGCATAACTCTGGCACAACTCTGGCATAACTCTGGCACAACTCTGGCATAACTCTGGCACAACTCTGGCATAACTCTGGCACAACTCTGGCATAACTCTGGCACAACTCTGGCATAACTCTGGCACAACTCTGGCATAACTCTGGCACAACTCTGGCATAACTCTGGCACAACTCTGGCATAACTCTGGCACAACTCTGGCATAACTCTGGCACAACTCTGGCATAACTCTGGCACAACTCTGGCATAACTCTGGCACAACTCTGGCATAACTCTGGCACAACTCTGGCATAACTCTGGCACAACTCTGGCATAACTCTGGCACAACTCTGGCATAACTCTGGCACAACTCTGGCATAACTCTGGCACAACTCTGGCATAACTCTGGCACAACTCTGGCATAACTCTGGCACAACTCTGGCATAACTCTGGCACAACTCTGGCATAACTCTGGCACAACTCTGGCATAACTCTGGCACAACTCTGGCATAACTCTGGCACAACTCTGGCATAACTCTGGCACAACTCTGGCATAACTCTGGCACAACTCTGGCATAACTCTGGCACAACTCTGGCATAACTCTGGCACAACTCTGGCATAACTCTGGCACAACTCTGGCATAACTCTGGCACAACTCTGGCATAACTCTGGCACAACTCTGGCATAACTCTGGCACAACTCTGGCATAACTCTGGCACAACTCTGGCATAACTCTGGCACAACTCTGGCATAACTCTGGCACAACTCTGGCATAACTCTGGCACAACTCTGGCATAACTCTGGCACAACTCTGGCATAACTCTGGCACAACTCTGGCATAACTCTGGCACAACTCTGGCATAACTCTGGCACAACTCTGGCATAACTCTGGCACAACTCTGGCATAACTCTGGCACAACTCTGGCATAACTCTGGCACAACTCTGGCATAACTCTGGCACAACTCTGGCATAACTCTGGCACAACTCTGGCATAACTCTGGCACAACTCTGGCATAACTCTGGCACAACTCTGGCATAACTCTGGCACAACTCTGGCATAACTCTGGCACAACTCTGGCATAACTCTGGCACAACTCTGGCATAACTCTGGCACAACTCTGGCATAACTCTGGCACAACTCTGGCATAACTCTGGCACAACTCTGGCATAACTCTGGCACAACTCTGGCATAACTCTGGCACAACTCTGGCATAACTCTGGCACAACTCTGGCATAACTCTGGCACAACTCTGGCATAACTCTGGCACAACTCTGGCATAACTCTGGCACAACTCTGGCATAACTCTGGCACAACTCTGGCATAACTCTGGCACAACTCTGGCATAACTCTGGCACAACTCTGGCATAACTCTGGCACAACTCTGGCATAACTCTGGCACAACTCTGGCATAACTCTGGCACAACTCTGGCATAACTCTGGCACAACTCTGGCATAACTCTGGCACAACTCTGGCATAACTCTGGCACAACTCTGGCATAACTCTGGCACAACTCTGGCATAACTCTGGCACAACTCTGGCATAACTCTGGCACAACTCTGGCATAACTCTGGCACAACTCTGGCATAACTCTGGCACAACTCTGGCATAACTCTGGCACAACTCTGGCATAACTCTGGCACAACTCTGGCATAACTCTGGCACAACTCTGGCATAACTCTGGCACAACTCTGGCATAACTCTGGCACAACTCTGGCATAACTCTGGCACAACTCTGGCATAACTCTGGCACAACTCTGGCATAACTCTGGCACAACTCTGGCATAACTCTGGCACAACTCTGGCATAACTCTGGCACAACTCTGGCATAACTCTGGCACAACTCTGGCATAACTCTGGCACAACTCTGGCATAACTCTGGCACAACTCTGGCATAACTCTGGCACAACTCTGGCATAACTCTGGCACAACTCTGGCATAACTCTGGCACAACTCTGGCATAACTCTGGCACAACTCTGGCATAACTCTGGCACAACTCTGGCATAACTCTGGCACAACTCTGGCATAACTCTGGCACAACTCTGGCATAACTCTGGCACAACTCTGGCATAACTCTGGCACAACTCTGGCATAACTCTGGCACAACTCTGGCATAACTCTGGCACAACTCTAGCACAACTCTGGTACAACTCTGACACAACTCTGGCACAACCGTGGCACAACTCTGGCACAACCATGGCACAGCCTTTGGCATAACTCTGGCACACCCTTTGGCATAACTCTAGCACAGCTCTGGCACAACTCTGGCACAGCTATGGCACAACTCTGGCACATGTCTGGCACAACTCTGGCACAATTCCGCCACAACTATGGCACAGCTATGGCACAACTCTGGCAAAGCTCGGGCACAACTCTGGCACAACTATGGCACAACTCTGGCACAACCATGGCACAGCCTTTGGCATAACTCTGGCACAACCTTTAGCATAACTCTGGCACAGCTCTGACGCAACTTTGGCACAACTCTAGCACAACCCCGGAACAACTCTGGCACAAATGTACCACAACTTTGGCACAAACCTGGCACAACTATGGCACAACTCTGGCACAACTATGGCACAGCTGTGGCACAACTCTGGTACAACTCTGGCACAACTCTGGCTCCTCTCTTGCACAACTATAGCACAACTTTGGTACAACTCTAGCACATTTCTACCACGACTCTGGCACAACTCTGGCACAAATACGGCACAACTCTGGCACAACTCTGGCACAACTTTCGCACAACTCTGATACAACTCTGGCACAACTCTGGCACATCTCTGGCACATCTCTGGCACATCTCTGGCACATCTCTGGCACATCTCTGGCACATCTCTGGCACATCTCTGGCACATCTCTGGCACATCTCTGGCACATCTCTGGCACATCTCTGGCACATCTCTGGCACATCTCTGGCACATCTCTGGCACATCTCTGGCACATCTCTGGCACATCTCTGGCACATCTCTGGCACATCTCTGGCACATCTCTGGCACATCTCTGGCACATCTCTGGCACATCTCTGGCACATCTCTGGCACATCTCTGGCACATCTCTGGCACATCTCTGGCACATCTCTGGCACATCTCTGGCACATCTCTGGCACATCTCTGGCACATCTCTGGCACATCTCTGGCACATCTCTGGCACATCTCTGGCACATCTCTGGCACATCTCTGGCACATCTCTGGCACATCTCTGGCACATCTCTGGCACATCTCTGGCACATCTCTGGCACATCTCTGGCACATCTCTGGCACATCTCTGGCACATCTCTGGCACATCTCTGGCACATCTCTGGCACATCTCTGGCACATCTCTGGCACATCTCTGGCACATCTCTGGCACATCTCTGGCACATCTCTGGCACATCTCTGGCACATCTCTGGCACATCTCTGGCACATCTCTGGCACATCTCTGGCACATCTCTGGCACATCTCTGGCACATCTCTGGCACATCTCTGGCACATCTCTGGCACATCTCTGGCACATCTCTGGCACATCTCTGGCACATCTCTGGCACATCTCTGGCACATCTCTGGCACATCTCTGGCACATCTCTGGCACATCTCTGGCACATCTCTGGCACATCTCTGGCACATCTCTGGCACATCTCTGGCACATCTCTGGCACATCTCTGGCACATCTCTGGCACATCTCTGGCACATCTCTGGCACATCTCTGGCACATCTCTGGCACATCTCTGGCACATCTCTGGCACATCTCTGGCACATCTCTGGCACATCTCTGGCACATCTCTGGCACATCTCTGGCACATCTCTGGCACATCTCTGGCACATCTCTGGCACATCTCTGGCACATCTCTGGCACATCTCTGGCACATCTCTGGCACATCTCTGGCACATCTCTGGCACATCTCTGGCACATCTCTGGCACATCTCTGGCACATCTCTGGCACATCTCTGGCACATCTCTGGCACATCTCTGGCACATCTCTGGCACATCTCTGGCACATCTCTGGCACATCTCTGGCACATCTCTGGCACATCTCTGGCACATCTCTGGCACATCTCTGGCACATCTCTGGCACATCTCTGGCACATCTCTGGCACATCTCTGGCACATCTCTGGCACATCTCTGGCACATCTCTGGCACATCTCTGGCACATCTCTGGCACATCTCTGGCACATCTCTGGCACATCTCTGGCACATCTCTGGCACATCTCTGGCACATCTCTGGCACATCTCTGGCACATCTCTGGCACATCTCTGGCACATCTCTGGCACATCTCTGGCACATCTCTGGCACATCTCTGGCACATCTCTGGCACATCTCTGGCACATCTCTGGCACATCTCTGGCACATCTCTGGCACATCTCTGGCACATCTCTGGCACATCTCTGGCACATCTCTGGCACATCTCTGGCACATCTCTGGCACATCTCTGGCACATCTCTGGCACATCTCTGGCACATCTCTGGCACATCTCTGGCACATCTCTGGCACATCTCTGGCACATCTCTGGCACATCTCTGGCACATCTCTGGCACATCTCTGGCACATCTCTGGCACATCTCTGGCACATCTCTGGCACATCTCTGGCACATCTCTGGCACATCTCTGGCACATCTCTGGCACATCTCTGGCACATCTCTGGCACATCTCTGGCACATCTCTGGCACATCTCTGGCACATCTCTGGCACATCTCTGGCACATCTCTGGCACATCTCTGGCACATCTCTGGCACATCTCTGGCACATCTCTGGCACATCTCTGGCACATCTCTGGCACATCTCTGGCACATCTCTGGCACATCTCTGGCACATCTCTGGCACATCTCTGGCACATCTCTGGCACATCTCTGGCACATCTCTGGCACATCTCTGGCACATCTCTGGCACATCTCTGGCACATCTCTGGCACATCTCTGGCACATCTCTGGCACATCTCTGGCACATCTCTGGCACATCTCTGGCACATCTCTGGCACATCTCTGGCACATCTCTGGCACATCTCTGGCACATCTCTGGCACATCTCTGGCACATCTCTGGCACATCTCTGGCACATCTCTGGCACATCTCTGGCACATCTCTGGCACATCTCTGGCACATCTCTGGCACATCTCTGGCACATCTCTGGCACATCTCTGGCACATCTCTGGCACATCTCTGGCACATCTCTGGCACATCTCTGGCACATCTCTGGCACATCTCTGGCACATCTCTGGCACATCTCTGGCACATCTCTGGCACATCTCTGGCACATCTCTGGCACATCTCTGGCACATCTCTGGCACATCTCTGGCACATCTCTGGCACATCTCTGGCACATCTCTGGCACATCTCTGGCACATCTCTGGCACATCTCTGGCACATCTCTGGCACATCTCTGGCACATCTCTGGCACATCTCTGGCACATCTCTGGCACATCTCTGGCACATCTCTGGCACATCTCTGGCACATCTCTGGCACATCTCTGGCACATCTCTGGCACATCTCTGGCACATCTCTGGCACATCTCTGGCACATCTCTGGCACATCTCTGGCACATCTCTGGCACATCTCTGGCACATCTCTGGCACATCTCTGGCACATCTCTGGCACATCTCTGGCACATCTCTGGCACATCTCTGGCACATCTCTGGCACATCTCTGGCACATCTCTGGCACATCTCTGGCACATCTCTGGCACATCTCTGGCACATCTCTGGCACATCTCTGGCACATCTCTGGCACATCTCTGGCACATCTCTGGCACATCTCTGGCACATCTCTGGCACATCTCTGGCACATCTCTGGCACATCTCTGGCACATCTCTGGCACATCTCTGGCACATCTCTGGCACATCTCTGGCACATCTCTGGCACATCTCTGGCACATCTCTGGCACATCTCTGGCACATCTCTGGCACATCTCTGGCACATCTCTGGCACATCTCTGGCACATCTCTGGCACATCTCTGGCACATCTCTGGCACATCTCTGGCACATCTCTGGCACATCTCTGGCACATCTCTGGCACATCTCTGGCACATCTCTGGCACATCTCTGGCACATCTCTGGCACATCTCTGGCACATCTCTGGCACATCTCTGGCACATCTCTGGCACATCTCTGGCACATCTCTGGCACATCTCTGGCACATCTCTGGCACATCTCTGGCACATCTCTGGCACATCTCTGGCACATCTCTGGCACATCTCTGGCACATCTCTGGCACATCTCTGGCACATCTCTGGCACATCTCTGGCACATCTCTGGCACATCTCTGGCACATCTCTGGCACATCTCTGGCACATCTCTGGCACATCTCTGGCACATCTCTGGCACATCTCTGGCACATCTCTGGCACATCTCTGGCACATCTCTGGCACATCTCTGGCACATCTCTGGCACATCTCTGGCACATCTCTGGCACATCTCTGGCACATCTCTGGCACATCTCTGGCACATCTCTGGCACATCTCTGGCACATCTCTGGCACATCTCTGGCACATCTCTGGCACATCTCTGGCACATCTCTGGCACATCTCTGGCACATCTCTGGCACATCTCTGGCACATCTCTGGCACATCTCTGGCACATCTCTGGCACATCTCTGGCACATCTCTGGCACATCTCTGGCACATCTCTGGCACATCTCTGGCACATCTCTGGCACATCTCTGGCACATCTCTGGCACATCTCTGGCACATCTCTGGCACATCTCTGGCACATCTCTGGCACATCTCTGGCACATCTCTGGCACATCTCTGGCACATCTCTGGCACATCTCTGGCACATCTCTGGCACATCTCTGGCACATCTCTGGCACATCTCTGGCACATCTCTGGCACATCTCTGGCACATCTCTGGCACATCTCTGGCACATCTCTGGCACATCTCTGGCACATCTCTGGCACATCTCTGGCACATCTCTGGCACATCTCTGGCACATCTCTGGCACATCTCTGGCACATCTCTGGCACATCTCTGGCACATCTCTGGCACATCTCTGGCACATCTCTGGCACATCTCTGGCACATCTCTGGCACATCTCTGGCACATCTCTGGCACATCTCTGGCACATCTCTGGCACATCTCTGGCACATCTCTGGCACATCTCTGGCACATCTCTGGCACATCTCTGGCACATCTCTGGCACATCTCTGGCACATCTCTGGCACATCTCTGGCACATCTCTGGCACATCTCTGGCACATCTCTGGCACATCTCTGGCACAACTCCGGCACAACTCTGGGACAACTCTGGCACAACTCTCGCACAACTCTGGCACAACGCTGGCACAACTCTGGCACACCTCTGGCATGTCTCTGGCACAAATCTGGCACAACTCTGGCACAACTCTGGCACAACTCTGGCACAGCTGTGGCACAACTCTGGCGCAACTCTGGCACAACTATGGCACCTCTCTGGCACAACTCTAGCACAACTCTGGCACAACTCCGGCACATTTCTACCACGACTCTGGCACAACTCTGGCACAAATATTGCACAACTCTGGCACAACTCTGGCACAACTATGGCACAACTCTGGTACAACTCTGGCACAATTCTGGCACAACTCTGGCACACCTCTGGCACAACTCTGGCACAACTCTTGTACAGCTCTAACACAACTCTTCCTCAACTCTGGCACATGTCTGGTTCAACTATGGCAAAATTGTGGCACGACTCTGGAACAACTCTGGCACAACTGTAGCAGAACGTTGGCACAACTCTGGCACAACTCTGGCACAACCCTGGAACAACTCTGGTACAACTCTGACACAACTCTGGCAAAACTCTGGCACAACTCTGGCACAACATTGGCACAACTCTGGCACGACTCTGGCACAACTCTGCTATAACTCTGGCACAACTCTGAAACTACTTTGGCACAACCCTGGCACAACTCTGGCACAACTATGGCATAGCTCTAGCATAATTCTTCCACAACTATGGCACAACTCTGGCACAACTTTGGCACAACTCTGGCCCACTTCTGGCACAACTCTGACCATTTATGGCACATTTCTGGCACAACCATGGCTTAACCCTGGCACAAATCTGGCACAACTATGGCACAACTCTGGCACAATTCTGGAACAACTCTAGCACAAATCTGGCACAACGTTTGGCACAACTCTGGAACAACTCTGGCACAACTGTAGCAGAACGTTGGCACAACTCAGGCACAACTCTGGCACAACCCGGGCACAACTCTGGTACAACTCAGACACAACTCTGGCAAAAATCTGGCACAACTCTGGCACAACATTGGCACAACTCTGGCACGACTCTGGCACAACTGTGCTATAACTCTGGCACAACTCTGAAACTACTCTGGCACAACCCTGGCACAACTCTGGCACAACTATGGCATAGCTCTGGCAGACTTCTTCCACAACTATGGCACAACTCTGGCACAACTTTGGCACAACTCTGGCACACTTCTGGCACAACTATGACCATTTCTGGCACAATTCTGGCACAACCATGGCTTAACCCTGGAATAACTCTGGCACAACTCTGGCACAACTCTGGCACAACTCTGATACAACTCTGGCACAACTCTGGCACAACTCTGGCACAACTCTGGCACAACTCTGGCACAACTCT